>NW_010582366.1:0-24043 GCF_000705375.1 Tinamus guttatus | reverse complement strand
TTATTGCTTTACCCTAGTAATTATTTGTTTAACCACTTTGCATTCTTGTTATTACCCATTGATTTCCAAGGTAACAAAAGAAAAAAAAAGGTATTTAGCTTAAATTCCAAGCTAGTAAGCATATTTTTGAAGGTTAAAATGGTTTCCTTGGCTGAAAGAAGAGTGTCTTATGATTTGGGGTACTTCCTGCCACATTTTGGCTAGAATCTGGCAAAGGACAGCCAAGACTTTTCATATGGGGTATTATAATTAGATGCTAATTACATTCCACTAATTACATTTGAGTAGGCACCCAAGGATGATTCATGTTTAATGATTCTGCAGGCATCCACCCCATGACATATTTTTTCCAGATTCTCTGAAACCATTGTCATTGTCACTAATAAGCATAGCTGCATTGAACATAAGACTTTATAACTAACCATTAGACTAGAATATATATTTTTTTAAATGGCAAAAACTGTCGCAAATTCTCATTGTTCTTTAAAAAAAAAATGGTGTATATGCTCTCTAATGATAGCACAATTGCTGGGAGCAAAACTAGTCCATTCCCATGTCAACTTTAAAAATTAACAACTAATAATAGAATACAATACAAAAAACTCATCTGGAAAGCTAAATTGAAGAAAAAAAGAAAGAAAACTCCTTGCTGAACTGTGAAAATCTGAAGTATTCTCAGCAAATTAAAAGTTTGCATATTCATATATTATTTTTTCAACTTTTTTATAATGTCTTTGTTGATTATTGACATCTCCATATCAATATCACATTAGCAAGAACTATATTGTTCTTTTAGTCTGTATTGAGATGAGATTTCATTGCCTTCACTTGGGTTACTAAAGAGAAAGGTTCCTAATGCATGTATTGCAGATGGGAGGGCACCTGGGAGGCCTTTCTTCAGGGATACTCAAGCAGTTGCCATCTATAGCCAGGCATACAGCCCAAGCCTGGCCCTACAGTTGCCACATGCTGAGACCTCTCAGTGGCGAACACAGGGACATGAGAGGCCTTTCTCAAAAGCATGGGGGTCCAATTTAGAGCACATGAGTTGAACAGCTCTTCTGTACACAAAGTTTCAGGTAAATGAAGCCAATGCTAATTGTGCCATGAATATTCCTTGGACATTGTGAGAATTTAAAGCATATCTCTGTTCTCAGCTATTTCCTGCAAGCAAAACCAATGCGCTTCTTGTTTTGCTTTCAATCTCACTCCAAGAGTGTGCCTCTCATACCTTTCCAAGAGAATTTAGTTACGTGACTGCAGTTCATAGAACCAGTTCCTTATAGGATCCAATCCAATCTGTGATCCAATCTGTGATCCACAGAATCACAGAATGGTTAAGGTTGAAAGCGACCTCTAGAGATCATCTAGCCCAACCCCCCTGCTGTAGCTGGGACACCTAGAGTATGAGGCACAGGGCAGCATCCAGGCGCCTTTTCAAGATCTCCAGAGAAGGAGACTCCACAACCTCTCTGGGCAGCCTCTTCCAGGGCTCTGTCATCCTCACAGGAAAGAAGTTCTTCCTCATATGGAGGTGGAATGTACTGTGCTTCAACTTACGCCCGTTACCCCTCGTCCTGTCACTGGCCACCACGGAGAAGAGCCTGGCCCCATTCTCCCTAAAATCACCCCTGAAGTACTTGAACATGTTCATCAAATCTCCTCTCAGCCTTCTTTTCTCCAGACAGGCCCAGCTCGCTTATTCTTTCCTCATATGACAGTCCCTTAACCATCTTTGTGACTCTCCGCTGGACCCTCTCTAGAAGCTCCATGCCCTTCTTGTACTGTGGAACCCAGAACTGCACACAATACTGCATGTGTGGCCTCACCAGAGCTGAGTGGAGGGGCAGGATCACCTCCCTCGACATGCTGGCCACACTCCTCCTGGGGCAGGCCAGGATCCCATTGACCTTCTTGGCCATGAGGGCACATTGCTGCCTCATGGTTAACTTGTTGTCAGCCAGGACTCCCAAATCCCTCTCTGCAGAGCTGCTTCCCAGCAGGTTAACCCCTAATCTGTACTGATGCCTGGGGTTATTCCTCCCCAGGTGCAGGACCCTGCACTTGCCCTTGTTGAACCTCACGAGCTTCCTCTCTGCCCAACTCTCCGTTCTGTCTAGATCTCTTTGAATGGCTGCACAGCCCTCTGGAGTGTCGGCCACTCCTCCCAGTCTGGTGCCATCTGCAAACTTGCTGAGAGGGGAACTCTGTGCCCTCGTCCAAGTCACTGATGAACAAGTTGCAGAGCACCAGTCCCAGTACTGACCCCTGTGAGGCACCACTGGCCACAGGCCTCCAACCTCCCATTTATCATCACCCTCTGAGCTCTGCCATCCAGCCGGTCTCAATCCATTTCACAGTCTACTCATCCAGTCCTTACTTCCTAAGCTTTCCTATGAAGATATTATGGGAGACTGTGTTGAAAGCCTTGCTGAAGTCAAGATAGACAACATCCACAGCTCTCCCATCATCCATTCAGCCAGTCACCTCATCGTAGAAGGCTATCAATCAGGTTCATCAGACACGACTTCCCTTTGGTGAATCCATGCTGACTACTCCTGACCACCTTCTTTTCCTTGACATATCTAGAGATTGTCTCTAGGGTGAGCTGCTCCATTACCTTTCCAGAGGTGGAGGTGAGACTGACCAGCCTGTAGTTTCCCGGCTCCTCCCTCTTGCCTTTTTTGAAGACTGGAGTGATGTTGGCTTTCTTCCAGTCCTCCGATACCACCTGTGCTTTCTATGACCTCTCAAAGATGATGGAGAGTGGCTGAACAATGACCCCTGCCAGTTCCCTCAGCACTCTTGGGTGCATCACATTCAGGCCCACAGATTTATGGGTGTCCAGTTTGCCTAAATAATCCCCAACCCAATCCTCCTTGGCCAGCGGAAAGTCCTCCTCTCTCTTGGTGCTCTCTCTTGTCTCCAGGCTCAGTACATGGAGATGGGCCTTAGCAGTAAAGATTGAGGCAAAGAAGGCATTTAGTAACTCTGCCTTCTCTGCATCCTCCGTCACCAAGGCACCCTCCCCATTCAGCAGTGGACTAACTTTTTTCCTAGTCTTCTTCTTCCTGCTGATGTATTTATAGAAACTCTTCCTGTTACCCCTGACATCATTCGCTAACTCTAATTCCAAACGGGCCTTGGCCTTCCTCGTTGCATCCTTACATTCTCTGACAATGTTCCTATATTCTTCCCATGTGGCCTGGCCCTTCTTCCAAAATATATATGTGCTCTTTTTCTCATCGAGTTTAGCCAACAGCTCAGGTCTCCTGCCTGCCATGCTCGACTTCTTTCTTACAGGAATGCACCAATACTGATCTTGGAGAAAGTGGTGCTTAAATAGTAGCCAACTCTCCTGGACCCTCTTTCCTTCTAGGACCCTTGGCGAGGGAATTCCTCCAAGGAGCTCCCTGAAAAGGTCAAAGTTAGCTCTCTTAAGGTTCAGGGTTGCAATCCTACTTCTGAAGTACAGTAATTTATCATTTATTTTCTGAATCTGCACCTGATTCCTAAATAATACTTTGTGAGACATGTGCATCTATACACATGTACATTACATCTATAGCGTTTCCCCAGTTTTAAGGCAGAGTACATCACACTCTTCTTTTTATTCAGGCAGTTAATGAAAAGTAGGCTTTTGCTGACTGCTAAATTCATGTCTCTGAACAAAGAGAAACATAAACCAGGCTGCTAAATGCATATATGGACACTAAATTTTTCACGTTAAAAAACAAACAAAAAAGACAGAAAACAATAACAACAGAAAAAGAGATAGATAATATAGATACTTATAGGAAACCTGAAGATACAAAGGAAGAAGGAAAAAAAAAGTAAGGGTAGCATTTAATTTTACTATGCAGCACATATAATTAGTCATGTTTGTTCAGAATATAAGTCTTGATGAAAATCGTAATCAGGAAAAATGTAGATAAGCTGAGGATATTGTTACAATTTGCTCAGCTTTTTTCAAGTTTGAAAGCCTCAGCAGCATAAAAAGGTCAAATTAAGATGCTGTGAAATAAATAGCATGTGTTCAAAACCTTTAAAGGGGAAAGAGAGAAAATTATTGCTAAAAAGAGAGAACTGAGTAGGAGATAGTCATACCAGTAATTCCATTGTCACTGATAAAGTTCTACAGCTGTGGGGACAAGAGGCTATAGCAAGAGATCAGGAAGGGGTAGACGGTATTGCAGATTTCACCAGCCTCCAAGAAATACTGATGACAACTATAGCAGATTTTTATTAAAATTCAGTGTCATATAAATAATACATTTTCTGTTGTTTGTTGTTGTTTGTTTGTTTGTTTTTCCTTTCTCTCTTCTCCCTACCTCCTGCTTTTGGGTGGACAAAACTTTTAAATTCATTCTAACAAGTCTGAGTTCCCCTTAAGGCTTTTAGTGACTAAAAATTGTTACAGTATTCTGGCTATGTTCAACTCAGATTAATAGCCTGGAGTCTCTGGGAAGAAGACCAAAAATATAAATTCTAATCAATTAACATTTATTACAGACAGCTTGAGGCTGCATAAATTTCCACTAAATATTAGACAAGTTAATATTTTTTCATCTTTCTTTACTACTTTAGAATAATCTTACTAAAACCAACATCAAATCCTACATTGAAAGGTATAGTACTAATTTTACTGTAATATGAATATCACATTAATTATTTTAAAGAAACAATAGTGTATGAGCGTATAGGCACACAGTGCTCCCTCAGCAAGTTTACTGATGATACAAAACTGGGAGGAGCCGATATCCCAGAGGGCTGTGCTGCCATCCAGAGGGATCTGCACAGACTGGACAACTGGGCGGTGAAAAACCTCATGAAATTGAACAAGGCCAAATGCAAGGTCCTGCACCTGGGGAGGAATAACCCCAGACACCAGTACAGGCTGGGGACCGACCTTCTGGAGAGCAGCTCTGCAGAGAAAGACCTGGGCGTCATGGTGGATGACAAGTTGACCATGAGGCAGCAGTGTGCCCTCGTGGCCAAGAAGGCCAATGGAACCCTAGGGTACATTAAGAAGAGCATCTCCAGCAGGTTGAGGGAGGTGATCCTGCCCCTCTACTCAGCTCTGGTGAGGCCACAGCTGGAGTATTGTGTCCAGTTCTGGGCTCCACAGTACAAGAAGGATTATGGAGCTTCTGCAGAGAGTCCAGCGCAGGGCCACAAGGATGATCAGGGGCTTGGAACATCTGCCCTATGGGGAAAGACTGAGAGAGCTGGGCCTGTTCAGCCTGGAGAAGAGAAGTCTGAGAAGAGACCTGATCAGTATCTATAAGTACCTCAAGGGAGGCAGTGAGGAGGATGGTGCTGGCCTCTTTTCAGTGGTGGCCACTGATAGAACCAGGGGAAACGGCCAGAAACCAAAGCATCAAAAGTTCCACAGGAATTTAAGGAAAAATTTCTTAACAGTGAGGATGCCAGAGCCCTGGAACAGACTGCCCAGAGAGGTTGTGGAGTCTCCTTCTTTGGAGATCTTCAAAATCTGCTTGGACGCAGTCCTGTGCCACATGTTCTAGGTGACCCTGCGTGTGCAGGGGGGTTGGGCTATATGACCTCTAGAGGTCCCTTCCAACCTTAAGCATTCTATGATTCTATGATTCTATAAGATAAGGTAAATAAAAAATACATATGTTGCTCTTGCCAGCTCTCATCAGATCTTGCAAACTTCTAAAAGAGGAATAGACTCAAGTATGAGTCCATCCAGTATATACCCAACCACAGAGGAGAACAATGTATTTTTTTTTTCATGTTAAACTTCAGTTAATTATCTATTGACCAAAGTATTGCATTTGTTTGGCTGATATTTGGTGTACAAATATACTTTTAGTCTAATGAATGAAATTGTTAGTCAACTGTGAATTTAATTGTCCAGTCACTTATAAATATTAAAACCCAGTTTTATAGGAGACTTGATACTGCACTGTGTACTCAAATAAGATCAGATTAATTACACAAGAAATGCCTCAGAGTGCCTAAATCAGAGACATTCGTTTGTCCTCAACATTATTAACTCTCACAGCTTGGATTTCATTGACTCGTTTTCAGATATGATACCATGCAAGTAGAAAAGGAAAGTGGAAAAGTCTTATGCCATAAGACCAGCTAGCTCAGCAAAATTAAGTATAAATTGCCATTTAAGTGTTAGAAAACAGGGAATCAAACCCCGGCTTGGAATAGACACTTGACTCCATTAGTTATAATTCAGTAGGTAATTTGTTTACATACTTTAAGGTACCTGCAAAGTTAATGCTTAAGTGATATGTTTATTTGGCTTTTATACATACAGTAGTCTTTAAAGTTATTTCCCCCTCAAAAAGATGTCAAATGATTTAAACAAAGAATCATAGAATCATAGAATTATAAAGATTGGAAGGGACCCTTAGAGACCACCTAGTACAGCCCCCCTGCACACGCAGGGTCAGCTAGAGCATGTTACACAGGATTGTGTCAAAGCGGGTTTTGAAGATGTCCAGAGAAGGAGATTCCACAACCTCTTTTAGCAGCTTGTTCCAGTGCTCTGTCACCCTCACTGACAAGAATTTTTTCCTTAAGTTCCTGTGGAACTTTTGGTGCTTCAATTTCTGGCTATTTCCTCTAGTTCTATTGGTGGCCACCAGTGAAAAGAGACTGGCCCCATCCTCCTCCTCCCAGTTTCATATCATCAGCAAACTCTGTCCCTTCTTCCAGGTCATCGATGAATAAATTAAACAAGACTGAGCTGAGAACTGATCCCTTGGGGAGACCGCTAACTACAGGCCTCCAAGTAGGCCTGTACCACTCATCACAACCCTCTGAGTTCTACCATTCAGCCAGTTCTCAGTTCACCTCATCATCCACTCTAATCCACACTTCCAGATCTTGCCAAAGAGGGTAAGCTGTGAGGTACAGTGTCAAAAGCCTTGCTGAAGTCCGGATAGATGATGTCCACCTCATTCACCTCCCCTCATCTACCCAGCCAGTTATTCCATCATAGAAGGCTATCAGGTTGGTCAAGCATGATTTCCCCTTGGTGAATCCATGCTGACTACTCCTGAGCACCTTCCTGTCCTCCACACGCTTAGAGACTACAGCCAGGATGAACAGTTCCATCACTTTTCCGGGAATGGAGGTGAGGCTCACTGGCCTGTAGTTGCCTGGGTCCTCCTCCTTGTCTGTTTTGAAGACTGGTGTGACACTGGCTTTCTTCCAGTCCTCAGGCATGCTCCCCATTCGTCAGGACCTTTCAAAGCTGATGGAAAGTGGCTTAACATCAGTTCATTATAAGCTGCTTCTTCCCTGCGTTGCAGTTTCTTTTTTTTTTTTTAAAGGAATGAGAAAAAAATGAATGAAACCTCATGCTCATAAAAAAAATAGAAGAGATTCATCAACCTCAATGGAGATACGATTTATACAAACAGAAGACATGGACCTTTTTGATATATTTTGTCACAGAAAATCTATAATGATACAGATAAATAATAAAGTCTATTTTATTATTTATTTCATTTTAAATTTGTTCATAAAGATAAGTACGTTCGCTAATGAATGAAAAGAAATTCAGTCTTTTTTTTTTTTTCTTCTCACTTGAGAATATTTTATTTTGTGATAGAATAAACTTTTATTGCTGTTTCTACCTTTTTCTACCAGGGTGGAGGAAGAAGAAGTATTAAGAAATTGTAACTGTAAGAAATATTTTTGTTAATACAACACAATTAAAAATAATTGCTATAAATATTTTTGAAAGAGATGATGGAGATTCAGACACCTCCTTTCAGGCTTTGAGATTGAAAGTCCCTCAGGATTAGGTGTCTGAAGATAAGTTTACTGTGTAGGCCATACTGGGTTCAGAAGATGGCCTTAAGCAAGTCCCCTTCTCATCAGCTCCTCAGGCTGTGAAACCTCTGACCTCTGCAATGGTCACTTGTGTAGGTCTAAAAGGGTCCATGCGGTCAGGGATATCTCCGGCCAGTTCTCAGTATCGTTTAAATGGGAGAAAAGTCACAGCCAACCCATGTTGTGAAAATCTTACCAGCACCCTATTTATTGTTACTTGCCTCCACTTGGTCCATCCCAGAGTCTGTCTTCCAGGGAGAAAATAAAGTCTCTATTTGGCTGCAGTTTTAGCTGTTATGAGGTGCTCTTGCCTGCTCTCTTCTTACCTTATTAACAAACATTTTATCTTAAAAACACAGTGTATGAGTAGGCATGTTTTTATTCTGTAAGTGGAGAAAGCACATACAACATGAGTACATAATGTTCTAGAAGCTTCCTAAAACCTTTCAAAATATGTTTCTTTTCTTTTTTTTTCAATCTTAGAATAGTCATGTTATAAAAATAAAACTGCTGGAAACTAAAATGACTTGATTGTATGTTTCTTAACTATACTTGAATCTAACACAAAGGCATAGCCATCTGATTTCCCTAACCTGCTTAGTCAGAAGAGGCTTATGTTTGAAATCACAAATCTTCAGTCAATAATTTTGCCATTTCTATAACATAATCTTCTGTGATATTTATAGAACACAGTCCTTAAAAGCTACCCTGGAAAGCAAGAAAAAAGGTTGGTGTTTAAGGTTAATATTTTTTATATCATTCAATCACTTGCTATAGAGAATAAAAATACATTCAGTCATATACATATGCATGCACATATGCAAATTTAAAACACCAACCAAACAGAAAGTCAGTATGAAAATACATCCTACATTGGCTTAGATTTTCAGAGGTCCATCAATCCTTTTCATAAACCTAAGCAGGTTTATGAAAAAATTGATTCTTTTTCTGAATCATCCACTAAATCACACAGATGCTGGAGGTGGTTGTCTCAAAGTAAATGAAACTAAATTTTTCTTCACCAGCCCTAGAGATAGACAATTGGGGAACAAAACTAGTCTAATTCCTCAAAGTTTTTCTAGCCCAGATTCTTATTTTGCTGTCTAATTGTCTTGTTACTGGCCCAACACAGCTTAAAACAAATGCTAATTCAGCTAACAAGCTCCATAAGAGTTGACCTACACTTAACCTTTTCAAACTAGATAGATAGCTTTTTTTCCAGCAAAGCAGAATCACTGAGTAAAGTTAAAAAACTAGGTAGTCCTGATAAAAAACATCTGATCTACTATTTGAATGCTAAAAAGCTTCTTGGGAGAAGCATGACAAACTTGCACTTATTCTAGCATGATTATTTGGTATCTGCTTCTTCATTCAAAAATTTGAATTGGACAGAAAATTTACAGAAAATCTGAAGAATAACTGTTCCTAAAATAGCATAAAAAAGCAGTTCAAACAACAACAAAAAATAGAATATGATAATGACAGGTGTTTGTATGTTTTGTTTCCTCAGATTGTGAACTACTCATCTTTAAAGTTTGCTTTTGATTAAAGGTTCTCAGGTATGTAAGCACTTAGATGATAATTTTACCATCAGCTATGTGAGATAGACCTGTAATGCCTTTGGATAGCCAGTGTTTATTCTGTGGACATATGATGTCCTTGCTTGAGACACGATATTTGTCTTTGAACTAAACAATATCCATCTCTAAATTCCAGCTCGTGTTCTTTTATATGGCTCTGGTATATTTTTCAAGATGGTCCACAGTGCTGTTTAGGTTGGCTGAGAGAATGTGAGTGATTTCATGGATCAAAGAGGACAAGCGTAAAGAAAGAAGTTAAATGCAAACTTCTAATTAATCTTTTAGACTGACTTTATTCATAAAACATACACATAGATAATCTCCTTTTTCCTGAAAAAAACAATGCAATGTTTAGTTAATTAGTGACTGAAATCAATAGAAGTTTTGTCATTGACTGTAACCACAGTCAGATTTATTCTGTATTTCTTTTCATGGTTTATAACTATTGTTCTGGTTTCTTATTAAGATAAGTTTTGGGTTCTTATTAAGGTAAGTTTGAGGTATCAGTCACATAAGGTTGTTATATCCCCAAATGACTTTATTTTTGTTCTTTTTCTAATTCAAGAGCCGCTGAATATACATTATGTTCTGAATTATCTGCAGTCATAAATTATAGGGTGCAGTAAACAGGGATACTTAACAGTAAATTGCACTTTTGGACTCATTGAGTCAAAGTCCTGTGTAAAGGATGGGACACCTGTACTACCAAAGCAATATGCCCATCTTCAGTGAGATGAGATATGCCGTAAGTTATTGGAGAAAGAGTCAGGACTATCTCTTGAAGTGGTGAAAGTTTAGTTAACTTTGAAGGGGAGAAACTAGTTGTGAATAGAAGCCTGCAAGAAGAGTCTAAAACTGTTCAAGAATAAAATCTCTCTGCTTGCATTTATCTTGATAAATGAAAGAGGGAAGGAAACCATACTTGGAGGATGGGGACTGAATTGTGCTGGACCAACCTCTTTTCCTTGTAAAAAGCTCATGAGTGCAAAATATTTAATTTACCCGTTAAACAGTATGGACAATGCAAGTCAACTGACGAGACTTACTCCCTGTCACTCTGTTATCAATGTCCTTTTGATAAATGAAACCTGAAGTATGGAGCAAGACAAAGGGATGATCCTTGACATAGATAGATTGGAAAGTTGTATATAACACACCAGCTACAGAGGAGACCATTTGGATAAAACCTTATAAGTAGTTTGGGTGAAGTTTTTATTTTGCTACCTCACACATGTCCCTTATAACTATTTGATTTGTGTGTGTTTTGAATATTTAAATTAAAAAAATGCATTTTACCCTGTTATATCTAATAGGGGCACTATCAGGGCAATCTATAATCAAAGGGATTCATTCCATAATAATAAGCACACTGGGACTCCTTAGAAAGTAATCTATTTCCCAAAACAAAGCTCAAATATTTTTAAGGCAGATAAAGCATGTCTGGGAATTGATTTTGGAGAGCAGGTAGGTTCCTCAAGGTCAGTAATAACTAAGGAGGTCTCTGGATCTTGAAGTGTAGTGGGGAACATGTCTGAACTTCAGGTGATCTAGAGGGTATTTGTAAGAATTATATTTGTTATTTCTGTCAATACCCAGAAGGGTATGACAGATCTCCAAAAAACTAGACAGAATATTGCCTCACCCAGGATGCTTTCAAACTACCCTGAAGGTGATGAAATGAGAAGGAAACAGGAAAGTTGTGTGGGAGGTATAGGAGGAAAAATGGCAGTAACATCAATAAGATTATGCTGCATGACGTAGTCAAGAAGAGGGTGTTTTTTATGACTAAGTGTGTGTGTGACTTACATGTTTTATAACTCTTAATTACTCAATAAATTACCATATGCTCTATTTATTCAAAAAGGAAGCAGAAGAAAAAAAATTTTGGAGGCCCAAAAGCAAACAGTCATGATTACATAAAAAGCACATTCAGAATTTTGACTATAGTCTAGCCAGAAAACGTCAGGACTTAGAAATATCTGGGAATATTGATATAGTTAAAATATTAAAACATTTGATTTTTAAGCAGTCCTAAATTAGTGAGGGTGCAATTAAGGTTATATGTGTGCTTGTGGGCTAGAAAGATCCAGGAACACATTTTTAACTTGGATTTGACCTCGTTGAAATTATTATCTTTTTCAAATTATTATACTGACACTGGCTAGTGTTGAAATTAAAGTCCTGTCAGACTTGCCATTATAAATGCTGATATTTAGGAGTTTATAACTCAGCTGTAAAAATTTCCTTCAGGCTCAAAGTTGGCAGTGAAGGCTATAAAGCAGAACTGATTTTTCTTCCCCCACAAAACATTAAAGAGTCTGTTTGGGCTGAATCTGAGGATACTGGAGTGAGCAAAATACTGACATTAAGTACCTTTTGATCCCTTTTATGCAGCCTGAAAAACGCCTTTTATCACTTTTCTTTATTTACTTTTTATTATTTATTTTTTACTTAAATTTAATGCTCATGAAAAGTGTCAAAGTGACATACCTGAGGGCTGAAATCTTCTATTTACTTGCAGAGCAATTCTTTTACAGGTAATGTCAATTTGAATATTTCAACAAATGTATTTTCATCTTCTAATAGATTCACGGATCACAAATTTTTAGTAATGCGTAGAAGCAAGCTTAGAGCAGATTATCTGTGGATAATAATAATATGTAGATATTAACTTAGCAAAATGGTCTCCAGCTTGAAATATTTAGATGACTGGAATGCTGAACTAAAATGTTTTGACTAGTCTCCCATGTTAGGCACCACATTGTATTATCCTTTTCACAACTACACTGATTTTTATCTTAAAAGTTATTTTTCTGTGCTTGCTCAGTTTGGAAGATTAGAAATTAGAAAGGTTAGAAATATATTTTTTACGCATTTCCAGCAATTCATGCTCATAGTTCATGACCATTCTTTTATGTAAAAAAATCTCTCTGAAGTTTAAACTTTTGCTACATTTGTTAGGAGTGATCATATAGTCTTTCAGACTGAAGTTTGGGAAAGCTAATCATGCCAAGATCTATACTCTGCTGTGATTTGTCTATACATAGTGTTTACAAAAATAATATTTCCCTCATATTTACTTTATAGTCATTTAGTTTGCAAGAGAAAAGAGATTGCACAAGTCTTGATATTGTTATATTAATTGCAATATATATATGTTGTATTGTTATATAGAGATTCACTCTTAAGTTCTCAGTTTCTGCAAACAGCAATGCAAGAGTGCAAAGGTATAAATCCAGAGAAGTCTTACCTAACAAGTAATTCTCAAAATCTATAAAGATGGAATCATTGATTGCTGTGCCTTAAAGCACCCAGGCAAACATGAGACTGAAATGGTGCTCTACAAAGTGGCACAGAAAGAGACCTGCTTTCCTGTTTTCCCTTAACTTCTGGGACTGATTTTGCTTTCTGAAATATAGGCAAAGATTTTGTTCAGAGTGAAAAGGCAGAGTACCTCCTAACTTACGTACTTAAGTCATTTGTTCTGTCTAATACAGAAATGCACTTTGCAAATCACCATAAAACTCGTCATGATCTGAATCCAACAGTAAGTTAATCCAAAGTTGCTGGGTTTTTGTTTGTTTGTTTGTTTGTTTTGCCAGGGGTGGGGTTGCAGGGATCTTTTAAAATAACTCAAAAATGTTGAGCTATTTAATGCTTACAGGACTCCTTCAGTACAGGACATTTGCAGGAAACTGCAGATGTTCAAATATCAATATATGGCATATTCCTGAGATATTCTTGAATTTGGATCAGGAATGAAGTGTAGCAAAAAAAAAAAAAAAAAAAAAAAAAGTTTTTTTTTCTAGCCCACTGTAATAGTGGCTATAAGATCATAATCTTATAGTATGTATTTTACGATAGCTTTTTACATGAGGGGATATGCAGCTATAATTTGAGTATTATAACAGGGAATTTAATTAAGTTAGATACAAAGTGTGTGTTCATCGTAAAGAAGTTTCTTGCTCTATGGAAGACAAATTTATAGATTCTCTTGGCAACTTAAGCATCAGTAAATGTTGCTTAAAGAAAGTATAATTCAAACTGTATAAGAAGACAGTTTATAGACATTAACTGAGCATTTCCTCTGACTCATTTCAGAAAAAAAAAAAGAAAAAAGAAAAACAGCAGGAGCAGAAAACTGGTCCATCGATCTCTAAAGACAAAAAGATGATTTAGAGGTAAATTCCATATGAAATGCTACATCTTTTTTTAACCTTATAATTACATGTATATATATATATACTTGTGTGATTGTTTGTAAAGGAAAACAATTACGTGAAATAAGAAGAGATTAATAATTATATTTTTTCTGAAAAGGAGGCTACAAAACATCTGATCCATCCAAATCTCTTTCTTTAGTTAAATTTTCCTACTTGAAAGCTACTTATGTAGCTGCATACCAGCTGCAAACCCAGTGGGAATTCTGAGTATTAGAAGAACACTGGGTCATAGAAGAGTCTACAAGTCGTATCAGCCTGTGACTATCAGGCAATAAATTTATTCCTACAGAATAGCAACCAGTTAAGTGCAAACACTTAATACAAACTCTGGAATCGATCAAGATGGTCTCAAAATAATCTTGGAAAAGATCAATCTGAACAGAAACAGATTTATTCTTCCTAAATTTCCTACTCATCTTAATCACTCTGAGAACTCACTATCTAGAAGCGTTAGCAAAAGCATTTTCTATTTTTTGTTTGTTTGTTTGTTTTCTGATTTTTGAAAAGTTCACAGTTCATTTCCCCATTCACAATTGTCAAGTTACAAATATTTGCTTGGCCAAAAATCTCTTGCAAAAATTGTAATTTCTACTTTTATTTTCACTTTGCTTGCTAGATTACTTTGTCTCAATGCCTAATCTAATTCTATGTGCTAAAAAATTGATTTTTTTCCTGACATAGCAAGAAAGAGTGATGCAAATAATAATAATAATAATAAACAAACAAACAAAAATCTAAAAGGACTACTTTCTGTTGCTACTTTACATATGTAATTAATTTATAACATGCTTTCATAGTTCTAATTTGATATTTGTTTCATCTTTAGTTATATCTGAATAGTAACAATGAGCTGGATTTATGCCTCATTATAAATTTTAATTTGGAAAAAAACATCAGCACTAGGCTCTCAAAACATCTGTAGCCATCACATAATCTGACTTACTGTATAATAAGTGAAACCTCTTAAGGAATATGCTTTTGTTCACAACCATTTCATTCTGATAGTCTTAACTAAATTTGGACCACACTAAATTTGGAAGTGCTTGCTGAGATAACTCTAGATATCACAAATAACTCTTTTCCTGTATATTGTCTTTTTTTTTTTTCAGAGAACGTCTGTTCAGAAATAATTCACTTAAGAAAATTTTACAGAAATATTCTTTCCCTCCAATGCACTGTTTCCATACGCTTCATCTTCTTCAGGGAGGACTATCAAACAAGTTATTCTGTATATGCCTTAAAATGACCAAGAAAAACATCCACCCTCCTACAGTGGTCTAGTATTAAAAGTATTGTACAGTCCTTGCGTCAGCAGTGTAAATATTAAAAATCTTAATTAAAAATCTGATTTAGAACTATACCAGTGGTTATGGTGCCATGCCACAAGGAAGGTTTGCAGGTGGGTTCCTCTCGCCCTGCTGCCCCGAGGATGTCGAGCCCCAGCACACCTGCAGGGTCCTGCTGTGCAGGGCGGTGGTCCCACCAGGGCTGTGCACATCCCTGCCCTCCCAAAACAGTTTTCCCCCACACTTTTCAGCTCACCCTGCTACCACAGACCTACTCAGACCTCATCAGGGAGAGCAGGAATAAAACACAACGAAAGGGGAAAAGTCAGCCTTGAATTCCAGCTGTCTCTTCTCGTTGCTCCTTCTGCATTACGGACTACCCTGTCATCTGCTTTGCGTTCCCTCTCAGGGTGAAAAGTGAAGATAACAAAGCCTGTTTTCCAGGCCTTTCAGGCTTTATTAATTTATTTATTTTTCACCTGTTTTCACCTGTTAGTGAGCAAGCTGTACATGCAGCCACAGATGTTGATGTGAGACCTTGCTTTCCCACTTAGGACACAGAACTTGGTGTCCACCAAGATGGTACTGCTCTAGAATGCCTCTTTTTTTTTTTTTTTTTGTCCCTCTCTTCCCGCACCCAGTCCCCCCCTTTTTTTTTTAGCTTATTGAGAAAGCTGGCCTGACTTTAAACATATAATGTAATTACTTTATCTCTTTTATTCTGATTTTTTTTCTCTGAGAACTATTGCTTCTGCAAATAAACAGCAATTACAGAAAATTATTCTGGAAGTGTATTCAAGTTAGAGAAAGTGCAACTTCTCACCTGTTATACCTTTTAAAGAGCAGACAAATGAAACAACACTGAGTAAATCTGTTTTTTTGGTTATTTGGTTGATTGTTTTTGGCCTGAAAAGTTTCCTGGGACTCATAAATCAATTTGTTCTTACTATATAAGTTAATTGTGTTTTCCTTTTTGTATAAAAAGATGTGTGTGTGTAGCAAAACATCTGTGTGCATGTTTATTTTCAATTATTCTAATGTTTTTCATAGTACTAGTCTTTTTTTTTGAAGTGGAGGGAGGATTCTTTTTTATTGATTGTATTTAAAAAAAAAATCCTATCCATGTAAAGATTCCATTAGTGTCAGAATATAAGTTTTGCATCTAAAGCATTAGCTGAATCGGATACAATTTTAAAGGAATTACAAAGCAGACTTAATAGTTTCTCTTCAATTATTGTAATCGTAGTATTTATTTACTCAATTTTGGCAATGTTCCTCTTCTGCATCTGGTTGCTCCTTCCACCCCTAGAATTCAAGTTATAGCTCTCCTAGTGTCATTATTATTTCACATTTTTTAAATTTTTTAATTCCCACAGTTGCCAAAATGAAAGCACCCCTCTTTATTGGATGTTTGTCCTGAATGTGAGCTCTGAGCTTTAACCTGGTGAACTCATGGAACTGCTGCTGTTTTGCCCAAAGTAGGACACATCCTGCAGCAGTTCTCAACTGGGAGGCAACAGGCTCAGGCAGGACCACATATGCAGTGTATACCTAACATGGGTGAATACTGGCTGAACCCACGTACTTGAAAAATAAGTGCTTCATTTATTCTGTGAAGCAGAGAAAAGCAGAACAAAACAAAACAAGACAAGCAAATAAACAAATCTGGAGTCTAGCTGTTTAAGTGGTTAACTTGTAAAGGTCCTTTGTAAGATATGTCTTTTTTCCTCTTCTAAGGTTTCTCAGCAGGGCATGGGAAAATCCTGTAGGGAGGAAAAAGGGAAAAAATCTTTTTCTTTTCTTTTTTTTTTTTTTTGGTTCCTGATACATAGAAAAAGACAAACATTATCTGTCATATGCTGGCAAATATCCAGATGGTGAAAGGAAGTATGCTCATTTTATAAATAAAATAACATTGAAAATGTGCTCTTAGAAACTTTAATTTTAAATCACTTTCCCATTATTCTATTCATCTTAGTTTGTTACCATATTTTACAAGAGTATTTTCTGGCTTTTATTTTTTTAGAAATAAAGCACTATGAGTTGGAGAAGAAAAATAAAAAATACACAGACATGTTAACAGAAAAACTTAGGTGAACTGCCAGTTTATTAAGTTTGTTTCATCTTCTCTAAGCAGAGCGTGCTGGTTACACAAAATACATATTTAAATATTGGAAAAAAATAGCCTTTATTCTTTTATTTTTCTGTATCCCAATTTCAACTCCAATGTTCAATTATGACTGAATTTAAATTTCTCCAAACAAAATTTTGGAAAGAGAAGTATGAATAAGGACTTCAACTACATCTAGTAGGGAAATTGCTGTTTCCTTATTTTATAAAAAGGGAACAAAATAAATGAAATAAAAATGCCAGGGAAATTCTTTTTTTTTTTTTCTATCAGAGAAAGTCTACTTATTTAATAAGAGGAAATGTTCATTTTTACGTTAAAAAATTAGTTCTAAATTAATGTATCTCTCTGGAGATTTCAATGATTACATTAAGGTAAAGGCTACTTCAGTAGTTCCTCAAATGCGATGCTTAAACTAAAACAATGTGAATAAAGCAGTAATGAAAATAGAAGTGTATCTATTTCATGCAATTATGTATGAAAGTCCTGTTTAATTTTATATACTTGTTATTAAAACATTCACACTTGTAGTATTAACCTTACAGTAGTGGATTAAGACTACAGGAAAATACGAGTCTTGCTTTTTTGCATGTTCTGCGGTAAACCTTCTGGCAAGCTTGTTTTATTGAATTCTATAAAGTTTTACACATTTCACAAAATAAAAAGGTGAATATTCTACAGCTTGTTAGTTTTATGTGAAACTAGGCTTTCATTTCATTTGCAGAGGCTCAAGTACCCAAGTGTGTGAGTATCAGGTGCCTGGCGGTCTGTGAAATACATGGATTTCAGGCTAAGAATGACCTGCTAAGTCAGCTGTGTTGGCTTGGAGGCTAGCTATGCCACCTACAAAATATATAATGCTTGGAGTAAATGAAGTACTCTAAAAAAAAACAGTTTCACAGAGGTCCATAAGCTAAGATTTTACACTGAATAATAAAAAACATCAACAAGGGGATATGTCCTGAGCATACAAACCAGTAGATAAGCATCATGCTGGAGCTCATTTTTCCTTTGAAAATTGGTGTCTGTCAAGGTGTCGGTTCTCCATCCCCACAGACTGATGCCTCCAGCACACTGCTGTATGCACCTACCTATATAACAGGGAGAACAGCTTGTGGTTAAATTTTTCTTATCTCAAAAGTGGAGTGATATTTGTTCTCTGGTGCTCCTGCTGAGGCTATTCAACTTGCAATAAGGAAAATAACCCTCTGAACAGGATCTGATTCCAGCTTACTGATGTTCTTCAGCCAATAACCTTCCATCTTCCTCTGCAACCCACAAGGGCTCGATTACTAGCAGAAAAAAACTCTCAATCTCTTTTTCCCATCAGACAATCCCTAAGAACTATCTTGAATTTAAAGCCTTCCTTCAAAATAAGCAGAAGGAATATTTGCAAAAGCAAGGAAGCAACCAAGAAAGCACGCCCCACCTCCCTGCCCCGCAAAAAACTTCTACCACTGAAGCAAAATGGTAATAAACTGACTCAAGAAAAAAAAAAAAAAGTTTTTTCCTCCATATACCTGCAGTATATGAGCAGCATCACAACTGAAGAATAATATAATATATCTGGATCAGTAAATTCAAAAGCCTTAGAAGGTTAGAAGTGTGTGTTTAATTTCCACAGTGCAAGGCCATGCTGAGTGCAGTGAGCTAGATGAGGTGCCAGAAACTGATTATATGCTAGCTAAAAAAACCCAGAATTCATTAGTCAATGTGCAGCACAAAGGGGCTCAGACCTAAGTTTTTCTTCACGGTGTTCTAACATGTTGCTTATTTAGCAAAAATCTTTAATTTGGTAAACTGTCTCCTAGATTAGGCTTCAACCAAGACTGCTTAACATGTATGCATTAACCTTCAGTAATAAAGGCTCCATGATAACTCATGGTGGATAGGATGCTAAAAATATGAAAATAGATCCAGTCTTTAGTTGTGGTAGTATAAATGACGCCCAGAAGGAATTTCTTAGATAGAGCTATCAAAAATTAAATTTCTTAAAAAACAGTTCTTTGTGATGGTTGTAGGGAAGGTTTATATGCAAGGAGAACACCATACAATACCAGCAATGGTAATGCTTCCCTTCATTCCAAATGACATTTACAAAAATGCTACAATCTTGCATCATTTTCATCTTCCCAAAGACCTGTATTCGGATTTTCTTTCATGCCATCTTTACGCAGCTGCCTGATTTGCACAAGAAAGAGCACTGCTAGCCACAGCTTCACTAAAGGAAAGTAGGGCGCTAAGGTAGAAAGGAGCTGATCAGACCCTGAGGTGAATTCTCTGTCCAACCCAACATCAAACCATGCAGAATAAACCGTGACTGCCACTAGAGATCAAAAGTGCTTTCATGACATATGGTAAGCTATATGCTCAACCATCTAAGGCTGGGCTTTCTCCATCTCTGACTTAGCTCATCAAAATTCTCAAGAGCCCCTTCTGAATGATTTTAATACATTCTCACTCCCTGTTCAGGTCAGCAGCTGTGACTTATAACCAAGCCACCAAACCCTGGGAGTAATACAATCCCCACCCCCAAAAAAAAAAAAAAAAAAAAAAAAAGCAGCAGCTTCATAGCATATAGTCATCGACACAAACAAGTTTCCTGTATGGCTATTTCTACATATTTTAAAGGGTAAACATTAGTCTCCTAGTTCTGAAAGACTTCCCTTTAAAGAAGCAAAATAAATTTTGTTCATGTGATCAGTTTTGTGAAATGAGCTGTATTTTAAAAGTCTAAGTTTTAAAAGTCTAGGATATACCCACATGCTCAGACTTTATTGGATGTAACAGAAACCTCATAATCCTGGAGCCCAGAAAGAAAGGCACAGTGTTTGCCTGTTTGCTTTAAGTAGGCATACTAGTATGCGCTAATTAACTGATTTGTTGTTTGTTGACTTAGACTAGGTCAAGTTTCAGAATATAGATGCTTCAGGGTCCTGGGCCTACTCTGGCATCCAGGACAGCCTATTTATTTGAAAAAATGTCATGTGAGTAGTGGAGAATAGGATACAGCAGACAACCCTGTTCAGACTAATTCTTGTGTTGTAACGCTAGAAAGGACTACTTCAGCTCTTTTTGCTTCTCTTTGCCTGTGTTCTTCTTAGTGTGTTCACCGTTTTTTTTTTTTTGTTTGTTTGTTTGTTTGTTTGTTTGTTTTTTGGAAGAATATGTCAACTCTTCTGAATTCCCTTTTGGAGGTATATATATGTAAATTATATACTCTTCTATGGAAGATTTCACAGTTCTAGATTTCTTTCAGTGAGATTTTTCTTCATTTTGTTAGAGCTTTGAAAAAGGTGGTAAAAAATCTGTGAAGTCTGTTATTCTGGAACATTTATAATAGCAAATAATGATAACATACATCCAACAAAGTGTTAGGAAGTCATCGGATTTGAAAAGTTTTATTTAGAAGCATTAAGAAGATTTATGCTAATTCTGGAAACTTGAATTCAGAATCTGAGCTAAACATATATTACGCATCACAACTCTGTTATGATTTGAAATATTTTCTGTTTATTTATTGTTAGCTTTGACACACACTTGCAGTACCTTGAACTCTGTAAGAAGACTGATGTCTTATTTAATTCAGCTTACTACCTTTAAGCAAGAAACAAGATCCAGTATACCGTTGTGTATACTACTCATAGTGGTAAAGAAGCTAATCCATAGATAGATGGATCAGCATCAGAGATAATTCATTTTTTTTAATGATTCCCTGTCTAAACAGTAAGAATGAGAAAATACTGTACTGCCTAAACATTAAATAAGCAGTTGCCTGATGAGAATTGTGTTTATTTCTATCTGTCCTCTTTCTGGAAAGAGGGAGGAATGCACGATACATTTTCCATAAAGATTTAATCATGCAGAGGTAAAGTATATGAAGAAATGAGAAAGATTTCTCCCAGAAGGAAATGCAGTAGAGTATAACCGTAGCTCAGTTTTAAATAGATGCCATTATAAAATAATATATTTATTCACAGAGCTGATCCCTCAAGAGCTACAAAGCCTCAAGTAGAAGCTGAAACAGTAGCTGGCAAAGAATTTCCTATTTTTTATCATTCTTTCTTGTCCTTTATGTGTTTATATGTTTGTGTTTACATGTGCGTGTTTGCACACACAGGATAAGGAGTAAGGACGTCAAGAAAAAGCTAATGAACCATATCAAGATTTTAGTAGATGAATCTGGAAAGATATTGAGAGAGAGACTTTTTATCTAAGTATTTGATTTCTTTTCATTTCTCCATACATTAATCTGATTAATTAGCCATCTTTCTATTCATTGGCACTAAAGGCAATCTCTATTAAAAAGTCATTAAGTGTGCCTGTCAGTAAATTAAAATTAAAATGCCTTCTGAACACACACTCTGCTTCAAATATGTCAACCATAAGAAATATCAAACTTAGGAATTTCTGTGCGGGGTGGGGACCTAGAGGAGAAAGACTTGCTGTTTGTGGTGGTGCTCTCCAAGAATGCTTTTCTAGATATTCAATAGGGATTGGATTTCTACCTCTGTTCCACAGAGAAGGTAACTTTCAGTTTGCCTGTGAAAGGTAAATAGAATCATACTTTTAGTGGTTAGATGGCTAAAATATGAAGAGATGGCATCTCCTCTAAAAGTGTCTATTACTTTCCATTGATCACAAATGGATCAGTTAGTTAGGATGACTATTTGAAATGTCATTCATGTTTTAGTCCTGCATTGATCTATCAAATGTCTGAAGACAAGAAAGAGCTTCCAACAATGAGAGGAAAGGTAGTGGAAGATGGTGTTCCTCCATCTTTTTCTGTGATTCCTACAGTTTAAAAAGGAATTTTTAAATGACACTATGTCACAAATAGAATATTCTTAATATTCCAAAAATAGCCTACAAATATTAAATGAACTCACCAGATCTGGATGAAAATGTGAGGATCCACAAGTCTGGCAACACCTGTGACTGCTTCTAAGTTCTATGAATACATAAAATTTACAAGAACTAAGTTAGACCCAATCAATAGGTTCTGGAGCTTGAAAATTACATAGGACAATTATAAGGCACACTCTTTAGGTGATTAGTCTTCATTTCACAAAGTCTTTGAAGAACTCATAAGGAATCTCTACTTCTCCAAATTATATGGAAAACTGGAGGAAGATGAACAACAAAAATTATTCAAATAGGAAGGAACAGCTGGATTTGACTAGCATTATTTGTTGTCTCTGAAACCTTTCATTTTTGCCATTCTATCTAAAGGAATAATATTTACCTTAGGAGTACATTTAAAAACAGAAAAAAAAAATCTAATTTTGCTGACTGTCAGCAAGAAGGCAAACTAAAGAAATTTTGATATGTTACATTAAGTACGTCTCTACTCATATCCTACCTGACCTTTCAATTAAGCCCAACTGTGTTGTCTATTCAAAGCGCTTTGAACAAGGATTTGGAAAGTCTTAGCTGTTTTCCCAAATGACATAACAGCTTCCCTCAAAATCAATTATGTTACCTTTAGAAATTGTAATATAAGCCTTTTGCAAAATTGGATTTTTTTTTTTGAGTTCTATATCCATGAGACACAATAGGGTTAGTACGGAGGATACAGTTTTAAAGCCAGTTTTCTCTCATTTTACACGCTCTTTAAACAAACTTCTATTTTCTCTGGATGCCAGAATTCCTAATGACCTCATAAAGGTTACAGAAAGGCAACCTTTTTATCAACCTTCTCTTATCCTAGAACATGAATCCTTACATTTTGATAGCATATGTTAGAATCTAATTAGGACTGTGCTTACCTATCAATTTTCCTCCAGTTTTGCCTTGTGCATAACACCACACTTTCATAAAATATTCTTGTTAACAATATTAAGACCATATTTAGTATATATTTGAATTTCTTTGAAATTGGCTTGGTACAGTGGTAGAAGAAGTCTTATTACAACCTGACAATTCCTTTTAATACCATGTGTTTAAAAGGTCCATGAGATAGATTACCTGCCCTTAATTTCATCTTTAATCAATAGAAGAATTACCTACAACCAGTAGGTTTTGATTTGACTTCTGTCTAACTTACAGTCCCTAGGGTTCAGTTGTCTATGACCTGAAGTTACTTTGATGCAGCACAGATGTGTGACCTTGGATTATCTTTACCGGGAAAAAGTGTTGTAAACCTGTAAGAGTGTATGTAAGCCACGGCCTTGTAAGATAAAGAGAGCAAAAACATCAGAAGTGAAACAACTAAGACTTACAGTAATGCAACACTGTAAAAAAAATACTATCAGAAAATAATATAAAGTCCAAAGGGAGGAAAAAAAGAAAATAGGAGGGTATCAGCAATTCAGCAAAAACAAGGGTCTCAACAGACCCATTCAAGAAACTGCTGAGAACAATATATCCCCATTTAATTGATAGCTCTGACTAGTAAAAATTTTCAGGAAGACAGTATGCTGTTAGTCCAGTTATCTTAGTAGTGCATTAGCCTACTATGCATATTAGCCAACACATAACTCTCATATATGCTTGCATATATTCTTATTGCAAATTATTCTTGCATGTGGTAAAAGAGGCCTGAAAAGTAGTGAGATATATCTGGAGTTACTGTTCCATCTTCCCTCACTGTGAAAAGATAGAAAACTGTAGGTGTCAAAAGTGGCATAAAAACATAAATAATGGGTATATCAAGGACCTTATTACATACTATCAGGTTGAGGATGATGCAATTTTGCACTGATAACTACAAATCTATATTTAAGAACTGTGATTCTTGAGATTTATTGCTTTTATAGTAAAAATAGATTAATATTTTATGACAAAAAAATCAAGCCATATATTGAACATTTTATATTAAAGATATTCTACATTTTTTTGTGAACTTTGGAGCTACAAGACAAATGGTGCTCCTTAAATTATATCTGGGAACAAAACAAAAATTAGCATAACCCCAAAATGCCTCTGTAGTGAACCGATATAAGCTGATGTGTAACCGGTGTAAGCTGATGTTTGTAACTCTTTTTTTACCCACAGCTGGAG
>NW_010582365.1:138671-159652 GCF_000705375.1 Tinamus guttatus | reverse complement strand
TTTTTTTTTTTTTTTGCATTTTTTTCTGTAGAATTATTGCTCCTTGTTTTGCAGAGCAAAGGAAAGATTTCAGGTTCATTCATTTCGCTTACTATTCCTGTCTTCCTATCTTACCTTTTTTGACAGAGGCAGCACTAAAGTGCCCCCTCTTCCTTCACTGGACTAATTTTGAAATGTAATCAGCTTCTCTACTACTCTCTGAGGAAAACGTGCACAAGAGTTTCTAATTAGAGTGTGAGATCGCTGCAGCCCCCTCTGATGTGGGGGCAGGTGGCAGGCTCCAAAAGGCATGCCCGAGTCGTGGCAGCTCTTGGTGCTTTTGCTTGCTTCCAGCCCGGGGAATGCAAGATGCAAAAGCACCCCCATTACAGAGAAAGAAATTCTGAACTCTTCTTGCTGCTTTTAGATCCTGCACAATATCTACCTGCTCATGAGTAAGCCGGAACCACAGATCAAGACGATTTCCCACTCGGACAGACCCAGGATCACAGCGGGGTGACGAGCTGCCGCCTTGCAGACTTGGCACATGCAGTTGGGTCTAAATGCTGGGGCAGGCAAGACTGATGGGGCTGTGCAACCTGGGAACTGCCCTCTGCCCCGTGGCATGGGAGCAGGTCTGCATCTGCTGGGGCACAAGGGCAACATGTTTCAGTTGGGAAAAATGGGTAAATCTACCCTCCAAGAAAGACTCATGTGTTGGGTTGGATGAAAAGGGAAGTAGCTTTGCCTTTAGGGGCTTTTTTGTCCCTTGTTCTGGAGTCTGGCACATGACGGGTTACACCAGCATAACTAACAATTGCATAAGAGGTGAGATGTATTTTTTCTGTCCCCGATGTCACCAAGCTGATTTAAAAGCCTGCACTAGATGCAGAGCAGCCTTGTTGCTATATATCCCTTCATGCAACAGCAGCACAGAGCTTTTTTCGCCAAATAAAAATAAACTCTAGCATGGAGACTGCTTTCATTGCAGCCTCTCTGCATCACCACTGGAGGAGCTCTCCTACTTTTGCCATGTGAAGATGAAGTAGGAAAATACATAGGTGTAGATAAAGCCCCTGAGGTCCTTCAAGCAGGAGGAGCACACGGAGGCTCCCAGGCAGAAGAGGCAGCCCCAAGGAAGGTGAAAGTGAGCGGCAGAGCCAAATGAGCCGGTGAATGGCAGCTGTCTGATGGGGGTGATCACTCCTGTAGCTCTGTTACACAGCCGCGTGCTACGAACATAAGAATGGGAGCTGAAACAACCACCTCCAGGGACAGGTTTTTTAAGCTTCCTTGAACTTGTTCTCGTTTCGTACCTACTGCTGCCCTTGCCAAGATGTGATATTTTGCCGTTGTTGCTGTTGTGACCGGACCTGGTCTGTCCATCCATCCATCCGTAATGTCAGGCAAACCCCTATTTGTTGGCTCTCATGCACGTTTTCAAAGTACTGAAGAGGGTTATCACTGTATAATGCATTCAGTCTAATCACAGGAACATGCTGCTGATGAAGAGAGGTTGACAGAGGTTCTCCAGGGGGAAGTCACCAGCCCGCACCTGGCCTTACAAGCAAGGAGTGGTATTTACTCGCTCCATTACAAGCTGAGAATAAACCATCTGGAGCAGCTCCAAGATGACCTACTTCGCTGCTAAAGCAAATGCATCAAATCAAACCAATCCTTGTGCTGCTGCGCTCTACCATTAGAGGGAATTAGCATTTCTCATGCAACCTTGTCCTGGCATTTTATCTTCATCTACCTGTGCTAGTTAATGAGCTGCACTGCTAGCTGAGCTCCATCCCTTTGCCTGCTTTGCACTGGGAGAGTTTTACAGTGCCATAATGCAAGCAGGAACTGACCTCCTGTCCATCTTTCATTCACTTTTTCACAACAGCCACGGAAATTCTCCTCCTCCCAAACATCCTGTGCTGCATCCAGACGAGCAGCCCGTGCAGAGCACGGAATGGACCCCAAGTTGCCCACCTTGCTCTGCCCAGAGGGGAGTCCCACAAGGTTTGAGGGAGTCAGGGTTGCCCTTCATGGGTTATACCTCCCCCTGTCTTGGATGCAGGAGAGAAAAGCACTTTCTTTGCCCAAAGATCTGTAAATCTGGCACTTGGCCCTCCTGGCAGCTTTTTTTTAATTATTTTTTCATTAGGCCTTTTCATTCAACATGCTGGGTCTCTGGCCCATCAAAGAGTAAAGATGGTTATAGTGGTTTTTTTTTCACAAAATAATACACTCCTTCTAGTGCTCTCAAAAAAGCTCATGATTTTATGGTTTTCTAGTGCATAACAAAAGGAAAGAGAGAAATTTCCCCCAAAAAATAAAAATAAACTTGTTTTGCAACCAACACCCCTCTCCAAAATTCAGAAATATCCTTCTCCCAAACAAATCCAAGGCCACTAAAATTTAGTATATTTACATCTGAAAAAAAAAAAGAAAAAAAAGAAAAAGGGTTTCTATACAGACGGGAAAGCTAGGCAGCCAAGCACGTGTCTTTTCTTCATTTGTTTTTTTTTTTTTTTTCTATAGACATACATACAACATACATTTTAGGTACAGGTACTACTAAGATTACAGAAAGCTACATTGCATAGCACACCTTTCTAGATGTGTCTGTGAGAACAGGGGTAGAATGGACATATACCTTTTCCCTCTGAGCATTTTGCATGAGTCCATCAATGCAAGACAGTCTCAGGTAAGGAATTCACCAATGAATTACAAGGGTGAATTTGAGCCCTCAAAATGTGATTTAATTTCAGATACTCCATCATATACTGTCTTTTGATCACTTCACAGACGTATTTATTTCTATGTCTGTGAAAACATAAATATACATATAATGTATGTATCCATCCATATAGATATAAGGATGCCAGTTTGATAATAAGATACACTTTTTTACTTAGGACACAGTTACAAATCTATATAAAAATAAATATAGGATGCCTGACTATACAGAAATTCACACATTATTCACATATGCAGGCTATGTATAAAATTACAGAAAGCTAAGAATCTTCCTTTGGTTGTTTCATGAAGTGTCACAGCAGAATTGCAGAAACAAGCACAATACAAGGATACAGAAAGGTGGGGGGATCATTTTTTATAGCATAGTACTACAAGTAGCTGATAACAGCAAAAATAAGTGATTGCCTCAGAAACTGGAAATCTCTATAGCTGAATGGTGCATTTTCTCCCTTTGACCTCAAGAGCATTCAGGAGTAAAAGGTTATTGTCCTACTTTGCTGTCTCATTTCAGTCTGGTGTCGCCACTGAATCTGAGCATGGAACATGTGCTCAAGGACATATTTATTCTCCCATTTCTGCTCTTGTTGCAGGCATTCACAGAGTACAAAATTTAAGAAGGACACCAAAATTCAATTCCCAGAGGAAGGCATTTTTCAAAGATTTCTCATCATTGACAATGATTTTGTCTAATAATATTCATAAAAAAAAAAGATTCAGGAGCCTTTCAGCTGGTCCACAGTTGTCGTGAGCGTTCAAATTAAGGAAGCTGAGAACTGAAGGGTACATTAAGTATATTAATCATGTTAATAGATATGATTGCTGATGGATGTGACTGGCAGACTTACAAATTCTGGGTGCACCTCTGTCTTTTTATATGACCAGTTTGGCGTGACTAGCACTCTCATTCTTCTGAACAGACCACAGAGCAAAATGGTCCATGTAAAGTTTCCCATCCCTTTTTGTGTTGTAATAAGCCCAGTGTAGCCACATCAGGACAAGCTGCCTCCCAAGAAAGCATCTACCACAGCACATCTTGCTATTACAAGTCTAATACCCCTTGGTAGTGCTTGACCCCCTACCCACGAGGTGAAATATGTTTAAATTCCAGGTTACAAATGCTATATACAGCCCATAGGAAGCCTGGAAGAGGAGCTGCTGGGCCTGTCTACCACTTCATACTACGTAGCCAAAGGCAGCCAGACAATTCACAGATTTATAGTATTGCTTAGTAAGGGCAAGTGCGAAAGTCAAACGGTAACTTCCCAAGAGAGACTGATTACTCTGAACTGCAGCTAATACAATTCACTGACAGAGAGTTATGAACATGTTAGTTCACAGCAGAGCGAAGGAAAACTGCCACCCAGATGCTGGTGTTCCTACCAAAAATATTCAGCAAACTGCTGGCAAGTTACAGTCCAGAAATATGGCTGTTTAAGGCACCCATAGACCTTCCACTACAGTTTTTAAGTAACTGTATTTTTTCACATTCTACAGTTTTTAAGTAACTGTATTTTTTCACATTCTACAGTTTTTAAGTAACTGTATTTTTTCACATTCTACAGTTTTTAAGTAACTGTATTTTTTCACATTCTACAGTTTTTAAGTAACTGTATTTTTTCACATTCTTTTGTTCAATGTTATTGTATTTTCACAGTGGCAGAACACATGTAGAGAGCTCTTATTCTCATCACTAAGCCATTTCACCTTCACCAAAGGCCTTATATATTTCTGCAGTTCATCACACCTCTGCCTAGTCACTGCTTCTTCCTTCTCAGTCAGATCCAGCCAAAGGAAGTAGAATCCCACTGCTTGCATCAGAGCTCAGTTTGGCCTTTCTTTTTAACAGGAAGCTTTTACCTTTTTCTACTATTAAAAAAATGATTTTTTTAATAGGGCAAATAGGGTGGGAAATAATGAGGAAGGGCTGAACATTTGTTTTCGTTTAACGAGTTTTGCATGTGCCCTGAGACCCTGCTTGGGAGAAAATTCCTTGTAGACTTTAATTCACAGAGCAGTCATGAAGGAAATTATGGGGAGGGGACGCGTGGGGAGAGGATGAATAATTCTGTTGGAAACTCTCTCCCACTTACAGAAATAAAATGTATTGAGGCCATGGGAATGACCACTGCCTTCTGGGAGCTTTAATTTTCTGCAGTAATCCTCTGTTCCAGAAAGACTAATAACTGAAGGCGTCCTCCACAGATCACCTCATTACCCTCCAAAGACCATCAAGGGAACAGGAACCTCCAGAGGCATATCAGCCAGCATTTTTGGGGAGAAGGTATGGGGGATTTCACCTCCCTACCATGAAACTTTTCTATGTGCTTATGAATAAAGAAAGAGCTAGATTTGCAGAGACCCTGACCACCCTGGAGTTTTCTTCCACAAGAATTGCAGGTGCCCCTATCATGCAAAACCACCCCCCAGACTATAAACATCTGAAAATATATCCTCATTTATTCTGGGAAAACACCACCAGCAGGTTTCATGCCCTAATCACACACATGTTGCTGAATGTAATTCATCCACCATCTCCACGAACCACACGTGCCTGCCACACAGTTATTCACCTGCAGCCACATCCCATTATGATAGATCTGTCCTGTCTCACTTCCATTGGCCACCACTCACCCAAAATTTCACTAAGAAGAGTTCAGTGAGATGCCCTGGAAATACTGGAGGAAACCCCACCAGGAATCGAGAAAAGAAAGTGTGGAGCTTGCAAGTGCTCCTTCCTCGAAGGTGGAGGTCACTGTGCTCCACAGTCCTGCCTCCTTGAGCTGTTGCACTCCCTCCCCAGCCCTCTTTGTGACCACTGCCTGTGGTATATTAGGCAACGAGGCAAAGACCAGAGACCTCTCATCAAACACATTTCTTCCAGGCCCTCTCCCTCGAAAGCGGCTCGGTTCTTCCCTGTTCTGTCTTTATCCACCTTTCATTTTGCTTGAGAGAGGGAGTCACATGGACAGTACCTGCCAGCTGTTTCCATGTTCCTTTGTAAATCAGACTTAACTTTCTGAAGCAGAAGGAGATTTCCACTTTGATACACCAGGCAATTTTGTTTCCTGAGGGTGTCCCTACACAGAGGATCAGCATGAGCACAAAAGGGCCATTGAAGTCTTCAGAAGTGACTTGAGAAGAACATGAGCTCTTGGCTGAAGTCCCTTCTTCTGCACAGACCCTTAGGTAAGTTAAGTTTTTTGTTCAAAAGAAATCATTATTTAGCTAATTAGTGCTGAAGAGCCTGAAGTTGGCTTCACAGCAAGCTCAGCTGCTCTGCTGTAAAACAAGCAGTGGGCTCCCTTGACAGATGGGCTACGTGGAGATGTCCAGGGTTTCAGCAGCCCTTGCCTTTGCTGCTGGAGGTAAGTGCTTCAGCAAGGCTTTTGACACCATCTGCTATAACATCCACATGGGGAAGCTCAGAAAGTGTGGGTTAAATGAGTGGATAGTGAGGTGGATTGAGGACTGCCTGGATGACAGAGCTCAGAGGGTTGTGATAAATGGGGCTGAGTCTAGCTGGAGGCCTGCGGCCAGTGGTGTCCCCCTAGAGATCAGTACTGGGTCCGGTACTGTTCAGCTTGACTTGGATGAGGCCACAGAGTGCACCCCCAGCAAATTTGCAGATGACACCAAACTTGGTAGAGTAGCTGACACTCCAGAGGGCTGTGTTGCCATTCAGAGAGACCTAGACAGGTTTGAGAGTGGGGTGGAGAGGAACCTCATGAGGTTCAACAAGGACAAATGTAGGGACCTGCACCTGGGAGGAATAACCCCAGGCACCAGTACAGATTAGGGGTTGACCTGCTGGAAAGCAGCTCCATGGAGAGGGATTTGGGAGTCCTGGTTGACAACAAGTTAACCATGAATTAGCAGTGTGCACTTGCTGCCAAAAAGGCCATTGGGATCCTGGCCTGCGTTGGGAGGAGCGTTGCCAGCAGGTCGAGAGAGGGGATCCTGCCCCTCTGCTCAGCTCTGGTGAGCTGGAGTATTGTGGGCAGTTCTGGGCTCCCCAGTACAAGAGGGACGTGGAGCTTCTAGATAGAGTCCAGCGCAGGGCCACAAGGATGATTAAGGGACTGGAGCATCTATGGTATGAGGAAAGACTAAGTGAGCTGGGCCTGTTTAGTCTGGAGAAGGGAAGATTGAGAGGTGATCTTATCAACATGTACAAATACCTGAGGGGAGGATGTAAAGAGGATGGGGCCTAACTCTTCTCAGTGGTGGCCAGTGACAGAACAGGAGGTAATGTATGCAAATTGAAACACAGGAAGTTTCATCTCCATGTGAAGAAGAACTTATTTCCTGTGAGGGTGACAGAGCCCTGGAACAGGTTGCCCAGAGAGGCTGTGGAGTCTCCTTCTCTGGAGATCTTCCAAACCCGCCTGGATGCCACCCTGTGCCACGTGCTCTAGGTGTCCCTGCTGGAGCAGGGGGGTTGGACTAGATGATCTCTAGAGGTCCCTTCCAACCTCAACCATTCTGTGATTCTGTGAAGTGTTGTGACTTCTTAGACACCTTTGAGACATCAAACTTGAATCTCCTCTCACCAGAGGAAAGGAATTAGCCCTCAGGAGTACAGTTGAGGAAACTCTTATGTTTCATCTGGAGCTTACTGAGCAGGATTAGGCAATAAATAAAGACGTTTAGGCCATTAATGGACTAGGTAACATTAAAGAAGTGAAGACCAAAGACTTTTCCTGTGCTCTCCCAAGTTTAGTCAGGCTATTTTACCGACAGGGATACAGACCCAGGGAAACAAAGCCCAATGTCTTTGACACTAACTCTGAAAGATAGCAACATGTGACAGGGACATTAATACAAGAGGAATAACCTTGCAGAAGGAAAGATTAAAGATGGAAGAAATGCAAGAATGTTCAAAGCACAAGCAAGAGTTAAGAATTAGTTTGTAAGCACCAGGTTGTGCTTACAACACACTATTTTTTGTGTTAAACACTTAGAAGTGACTTTTCAATGTGGTCATCACTGCCTATCAAGGCCGAACAAAATCATACATTGTTAAGTACTATTTTTTTTCAGAGGCTGCTCTTTATATCAGAAGATTTTGAGTGACAGGTTAAACCTTAATTTGCCTGTAACTCATTCCATCACTGAAGTTGCAGACATTTATGAATATGTTTTGAAATGTTGATATACCCAGGGATTTAGCAGCATTAACTTTGACATCCCAAATTAGTCCATCGTCTCATTCTGAAGTTAATCCTTGAAGTGGTGGATGAGGGCAGGGCAGCTGAGATCTGCCTGCAGTAACCGCAGGACATGACTTCGAAATGAGTCACCCGAAGTCCCATTAATCCCACCACAGATGAGAGTTGCAAGAGGAGGCCTCAGGCATCCCCATACCTTTAAAAGGTGCTTTAGACCACCCATGGGATAGGTGAGCACCTAAAGAAAGAAAAATAAAAGCCCAAGAACTGAGCAGACCACTGATCCTGGGAGAAAATAGGGAACAGGAGAGTCATCACCTGCCCTGCATAGGATTTAGTGGGGAGAGAGCTACAAAGACCTTTACATGGTCTCCAGGTCATGGTCAGGGGAACCTGCTTTCAGTGGGGTCTCTGCATGCAAACTCTGAATGTTACTGTCCTGCCCTCGAAGTCAAGGGAGTCTAATATGGGAAGTTCTGCTGACCCGAGGCTAGAAAGCAGCCCCAGACATGCTTAATTCAGATTTAACATGCATATCTTGTCCTGTTAGCAGAGTATAAATATTAATGGCATGAATACGTTGAGTCCAGGTGCCTTGGGAATTCATCCTGATGTGCCTCCACTGACTTCAGCAGTCTTTAGAAAAATAAGCAACAGGTCATGCTGCAAACTCTTTGTATGCTTTCACTGTGTATTTAATAGATTATTTTAAAAAGCCATGACTGACGGTTTATTTTCCCTGAATCTAGTTTTACATTTCTTAATTGGCAGCTAGAATCCTACACCTCTCAACTTAGTCTGGGATCAAAGCAAAAGGAGACTCTACCAGGCAATGCCATGGTGCAGATAAAGTCTTTTCTTTTGTTGGACCTGCAATCTGCTCTCAGGTGAAAAAGTAGCTTTCTCAGTGCTCACCCCATGTAAATTACAGAGTTACATTTTATTCAGGACTGAAGAAAACACAGAGGATTATCTGGATAAACCCATCTACCTTTACCAGCAGTAAATTTGTTGCTCAAGCCACTTAGGTCTAGTTACTGTAAATCCCTGTTTAATTATAATTCAGATGTTCCCAAGGCCCTGTTGCCCTGAGGCGGCCCATGGAGATGCAGCTCTGCGCTTCCTGGAGTGGGGATGCTCTTGGGAGAGGAGATCGGCAGAGCTGCTCCGCACAGAAGGGGCCCCAGGGCACCACTGCAGGGTTTCGGCCATGAGGAGCTGCAAACCTGACCCCACGGTATTGCTGAGGTGGGGCCAATGCGCAGCTCCATGGCTCCTGGCCCATGTTTGCCAGCGAGAGCTGTCTGGGCCTGCCAAAACGCTGCTCCGGCGCCGCAGCTGCCGAGACTTGAGAAGATCGTGAATTAGTTCTAAGAAAAACGGAGTCCCCCACCCCTCCGAAAGTGGTGACATGGCTTTTGTTTGGCTTCCACATGTACTGCCGTCTTTGCTTTACCTTTTGCTTTTTCTGCAAAGGCCTACACATTTTAATGCTGAGCGAGTGATTCAAAGCATGTTTCAATTTGTAACAGTTTAAATGCTAGAACTGAAGCTAAAATTACACTGATAAAAGTGTGTTGCTTAGACTGTTCATGCATGAACTGGAAAAAAAAGAGAGTCAAAGAAGCACAAACAAAATCTTGTAAAAGAGTACTCTCTACAAGGTACATAATGAAATAACTGAACTCCTTGGCATTGGACACTACAAAGCTACAAGCTACAAGCAAGCAGATATTTTATGCCCTGAAAGAGGTTGGTTTATGTCCCACCTTTATTTTGTCCTCTCTAGTCTATCTGTGAAACACTTTGCTTTTCATACAAAGGGTAATCATGTGGGGAAAGATTCACTTTAGAACATCTAAAATATGCTCTAAAAATACTAATTGCCAAGCATTAAAAAAAAATCATTTCAAGTGATACTCAGACCTGTGTGAAACCCATCAGTGGGATTTTATATGTATACAGTGCACAAGCTCATGGAAGTAGATCTCAGAAAATAATCGGAGCTTTAGATCCTCAGCATAATCAGAGTTATTCAGTGGCGTCTTCTCATAGTCTTACACAGCATCACTAATTTCCTGACAGAAATTTAGTTGCTTGATTAAAAACTAATACAAAACCCTCTGTGGTTAAGAATAATGTTTGCCTTCCCCTTGGCAGCAGTGAATTCTTAACCCATTTTCTTAATTCTCCTCTTGCTCAGGCATAGTTTGATGAAGCTATTTAGTGTACTATACATAAATATGCTGAAAGTATACAGCTTTTCAGTAACTCCTGATAAGTTTCAACAGTGTTTTCAAAATACACACTGCCAGTAGAAATTTAATATATATTCCTCTTTAAAAATGTTACCTTATTGCCCCAAACTCTATATCACTTGAGACTTAGTATCTGTAACTAGTATTTTGCTTTGTTTTTTTTAAGAGATTGCAATATTGCCAATTCTGCAGCATCTTTCTGAACACGTCCCAAATGTGAGATGATGTCTGTAATTCAAACACTTAATCTTGACACAATAATGAATTCAAGAAAAAAAAAAAGTGTTCAGTATAAAGATGAGCATCACAACAATAAAGTGGGCAAAGTTGGAGGACACTTACAAATTTGTAGAAGATCAAAAGCTCTGTAATTCATGTAATCAGGGCAGCTATTAAGAGGCCAGATGTTATAGCCAGAAAGAAGTTTGTAAAAAATATTAATTTTGCCTCAGTGCAGTTGTATTTCCAGTAGATCCTATTTCCATCAGAAATGTGATTGATTATGACAGTTCCAATTTAAGTTTAGAAAAATGTTATGCTATTATATTGTTAGACAAGAGGAAGATTCTGCCATCCAGTGGTGAAAAATTACTCTTTCATTTTAATGCTATAACTTACACTAAAAGCATATTATACCATTAATCAAATTGGGATATTGGTGCTACTGTAAGAACTTCTTTTTCTCATGTGCCTGAACCAACACAGATACCACCAATTTTATAGAATAGTAAATGTATACTGGTAAAGGTCATATATGTGCATTGTATGGATATACTGTACATTCTGTTGACTCTCAGCTTTGTTTTCTTATGGATGCATATGGTCTTAGGACTTGGCATAGTTTAGGACACTTGTTGGCATGTTTTTTATGCAGCAAGAGAGCTCGTTTGGATGAATGCAGGGCTGAGGTTCCTTTGCAGTCAGCTCGTACCATGGGCTGCAGGAGGCAGAGGAGATCAGAAAGGGAAACATCTTCTCTCCAGGGCACTGGAGAATGGACTTGGCTTTGCCTGAGGCTGTTAGATGTTGATCCATGTTTGTCATCTCCCTACTGACAAAGCCAGGAGTCACTTTTGGATCATTTACTGGAGGGAGAGAGGGAGAAGACATTAATTAACATGCAAATATGTATCAAAGTTCTCCCTTAGGTTGTGATTAGTGTTTGCACCTGCTTTTAATAATGTTCTTACTAGATACAGGTGCCTATTAGCCCAAGGCAGATAGAGGCCTTAGCCACCGTAGTTGTGGAGGCACTTGGCAATTCCCCCCTCACTTGTGAGCTTATGTTCTTCAGCTGCTTGTGGCTTCCATGACAACCTGCCTAAGCTACAGGGCAGCATATCAATAATGTGGATTCCTGTTGTACCATATATTAAAAGGGTAATGTGTCTGTATTAATCATTATAGAATATTTTAGTTCATTTATTTGTTTGTTTTAAGGTAATAAATATCATTTCTGGAGCTGAGACGTCTCTCCAGAGATCTGGTTACCAGTGAGTGCTCGCTGTGCTTAAACACCCAATGAATCACTGGAGGTTGCGTTCTGGAAGACCAGTAATGCAGGCCAGCAGAGCTCTAGGACAAAATAAGAAATAAAGAGCTATGCAAGAACCTATCCTACTACAGGCCAGGCCCAAAAAAGGTTGCGCTCTGAAAAAGATTGTGTCTGGATACATTATTTTGTTCAGGAGACAGTGGTAACAGTTCTGCCATAGAAAAGACCAATTCCTGAAGTAGGCCAAGCCTGAGGAAAGGCATAAAAAGGAACTGAAAGAATCGATATGTGAGGTGACAAAAGCATTAATCAAGGTTGCCGTTGCATCCAGATCCAGGCCCAGATTCCAGCTCGTTCCTATTGATAGAAGAAAATGAGAAGAAAAATGCCAACAGACCCAGTCCGATACATAAAGTGCCAGGAGAAAAGCTGATCCTCGCAAGCTGCACTCATGCACAAAATTTTTCTTTGTGGCAAATGAAACTAATGACTGCTCCAGTTATTCCCCACAGGTCTGTCCCCCTAAGGGGTGTTTCTGAAACACGCTAAAGTTTTCTTCCAGGACATAAAGCCGAGGAGAATTTCCTGTGCTTTCTTTAGGGCCGTGCATAGTCATGGTGGCCAGGGGGGAACACACTGAAGACTAACTAAGCTGTGCTTTGACAACACTGATAAGCTAAATTTCTGTTTGGTATCAGCTCAGCCATGGGCTTTTGTACACTTACCAGGTCTGGAAGACCATTTTGTTTTACCAGATTTGGCCTAGAAGGTTTGCCCACTTTGGTTTCCCTAGAAATTCAGTAAGCCAGGTTTGGGCCTAATATTCTTGAGCTAAGGATTGACCAAAAAAATACCTTAAAACCCCTTAAATATATGAATCCTTAACTGAATACTGTGTCCCCTTATTATTCCCATTGATGATAACGGGAGTCAAACTGTCTACCTTGAATGAGGCTCCTGCTCATACGGGCACATAAATTTACGTGTTGGAGTTTAGATGCTGACTACTCTGTAGGGTCAGGAAGGAGGAGAAGACAGCAGAGCACGAATGTCTCAGGTGGACTTTACCCATAGGGATGTAAGGGAGAATGAACCAGGTGAGTCAATGAGATGCAGCTGATCCAGTAACATGCATCCTTTCTAAGAGAGGCCTGAGGGCCAGCCACCCTCCGGCCTGTGCCTTGGGACCTCTTAACCTGCTGCATTAACACCCAGTGCCCCCATTTACAAGGGCTGTCCGAGGTTTTCTTTCCACACACAGCCTCTTGAAATACTAACTGAGGGAGCAATGAATTTGCTCAGCTGTCAGTAGGAGAGCTGCAGGTGGGAGGAAGGAAGGCTGTACAGTGCTCTCAAGCAATACCTGTCAAAGAAACTGACTATTTTTGAGGCCAAAATCATGCATTTTTGTTGTTTTTAACATGTGTCTGCGACAGAATATTATTCCTTGGACTAAAAATATCTGTAAGCAAGGTGAACTTTTCTAGCAGAATCCTGAAAATATTTACATTTTACAAGGATGAAGTTGTGAAACTTTAGTATGATATGGGTTTTTTTCCACTTTCAGAGCATTGTATCCATGTGTTTGACTTGGTTTTATTTCATGTTTGTTTAGCTGGTATCTTCACTGAATTGAGAAAACTATTTTATGGGCCAAACTGATTAGTCAAAGGGAAAAAAAAATGACCCCTCTTTCCACTAGTATCTAGGTAGATAAACAAAAGAAAATCGATGCATAAAGAAAATAGTTTTTAGATAAGCGACATCTCTGTTTCAATCATTCTTCTTGGGAATTAGTTTTACTGGCAGAAAGGTAGACTAAAATCGTAAGCACAAGCTCTGCTCAAAAGAAAACCCTTATGCAACAGATAAACGAGAAGAGCACTGCATCTTCCCAAGATATTTGGCTATGGGATTCATATTTTCCCCAAGATTCTCTTTTTACCAAGCTTATTTTCTGCAACTTTATGTTCACAAGACAGGTCCTTTTGATTAAAGTTATACACGTGCTTAATCAAGTACAGAACAAGACAGCATTTATTCACTATTTTTATAAAGCAATTAGGAATGACTCACTTGCATGTGATTTGCAAATTGTGATTTGTAAGAATTATGAGCCTTTTACCTCTCTTCTGGTAATGTGAGAGCGCTTTGCTTTGTGATTTATTGTCTTTTTGGGGGGAGGACTTTTCCCATAGGTAAATGATCAAATACTCATCTTTTCCCTTATCCAAGGTTTTTGAGAACTGACCCTCCCTGCTGTGATGGCATCTAATAACTAGAGTCTCTCAATCCATATCAGCATCAGATGCACCTGAATGCAGGACACAGCCTGAGAGAAAACAAAATACACTCATGGCTGGGTTTGAACCCACTTCCTGCAGCTTCCTGCAGCCCTCTGCATCAAGTAAAGGATATTGAAACTCACAGAGTTGCTTGTAATAGCTGGCTTATAGAGCCAGTGTTTCTGCTGGCAGACACCATCACTGTCAGCAGAATTACGCCCTGAGGGAACTTAGACGTTTCAAAAGTGGCAAATATTTTAAAGACTGTTTTAAGGAGGTTTCAAAGGGAAACATTACTCAGAACAGTCAATACTCCCTATTTCCAAGAAGTCAGGAAAATCTGAATTCCAGAAATGGGTTATTTCCTCTTTGAGGGAAAATGAGCTGGCAAAGATTCTGGATACCAGGGAGGGAAAACAGATGAATATTGGCATTATTTTGTCTGAATAGTGTGTATGCCCTGAGGATTTGCTTTATTTCTGGCCTACTGGCTGTGGAGTTAGATCAAATGCATTTTTTTAAAGGAACCAAGTAGGAAATGTGAAACAATGGCCTAGTTAAAGAACACTCTAACAAAAGCTCAAACCCTCATCCTGCCTGCTTTGGTGACACTTGGCTGTTTTACCAGGGGTGAGATGCTGGAGATCAAAAGATCCTCATCTGTTCCAAAATCTGCCTCATGGAGAACAAGGAGGAGGCTGAGCTCTCAGCGGAACCAGGAGTCAGAGACTGCACTAAGGAGGTTGTAGCTTTGGTGGAAGGAGAAGGAATAAATCACGGGAAAGAGGTGAGCTGTTTCTGAGGACCTGAGTGATGTATTGCCAAGGCAACATCAGCTGTCTGAAATCCAGATCTGCCTGTTGCTTATCAGAATATAAATCGTGCCTGATTTTGAACTGACAATTTTCAAGATCCTTCCAGCTTGTTCTGACACTCTATGATGTGATCCCACTGAAGTCACTGAGATTTCTAGTGGGGTAATAGCCTGCTCATCTCAGTAAAGATATGACAATCTAGGATAAAAATGCTGACATTCTGTAAAGCTGCTGTATAGCTAAATGACATTTGGTTGTCACTCATTAACTATATAAGATGATACATACAGTCACAAGAAAATATATCAGCAAAACTTAAAAAAAAAAGCCAGAAGAAGCCTGTTTCTTCAAGAGGTGAAGTGCTCTGAAAGACAATGTAGCAGATGATATAGAATAGTTTCTCCTGCTAGTGCCTGATTCAGAAACGGGAGCTATCCATTTATCTATGTACGGTTTTTTAAGAGCTAACAAGGAGACAGAGGAAGTAGGATCAAACATTGCAACTTGGCTTTCCTAAAGCGTCCCTATATAAATTAATGGAAATATTCTGGGCTGCTCAAAAGTTTCTGGCAGTTTCTGAGGGGTTCTGATGGGATCCAACTCAGCAGATTTGAGAAGAATTCAGCAAGGAACTGAGCACTGGAATGGGTTGCCCATAGGAGTTTGAAGTCTCCTTCCTTGGAAATATTCAAAACTGGACTGGACACAGCCCTGGGCAACCTGCTCTAGATGACTCTGCTTGAGCAGGGGTGAGAGGTTGGACCAGATGATCTCCAGAGGTGTCTCCCAGACTCCACGATCCAGTGATTTTCTTTCTGCTCCTCTTTACTCCTGACTCATCGGTGCTGGGCTCTGTTCCCTAACTTGCTTTTCTAGAGTAACCATGTGAAATCATGACATGCGCTGTCCCACCGAACATACCAATTACAAGTGTTTGCACTTTGTTGAATTTATTCTTTATGGGATGTGCTTCGTTAAATGAACATAAACACTTGATGCTCTCAGTTTACACAGTAATGAACTCTCGGTGGCAGTGCAATAGTCATCCTCTGGTATAGCATTTATTCTTAGGATTTCTGAATTCTTAGGATTCTGATATTCTTAGGATTCTGAAGCATTTATTCTTAGGATTGTGCCCTGCAAGCCTGTGCTGAGGACCAGACACCTCTGCAGTCATCTCTGTGAGGAATGGCGGAGCTCAGCTGCAAATTTTAAATTTTATCCAAATAAATATCCACAAAGCCTGAAGCTGCTTGAATCTGATGTGCTTGTTTAAATCAGCTCTATAAAGCAAGTTCCGGATCAGCTAGTTGACTGGAACTACCCAGGTCAGGAACTTGTTTTTATTCAGGCCTATCGATTATATGGCGCAGAGATCTACAACTCTTGTCACTTGCCAAAAGCAACACACTTGTGTAAAGAAACAAGTTTGTGTCTTCAGTCATTTTCAAGCTGAGTATAGATAACAGGTTATGTAGAGTCTTTGCAAGTCCTTGCCCCTAAATCTGACATTAAGCCACAAAATATGCCGAAACAATCCTTTCCCCCGAGTCCAATGATATCCCTTACCTGTTTGTGAGACGAGGAAGTGAGATGCCTATGAACAAAGTGCATCAGATGCATAGTTTATGGATGACTCCAGCCACCATAAGGGAAAGTCCTTCCCTTGAGTGTGGTCCTGCATGTCTTTCTTTGTTTTATTACTTGCTCAGCCCAAATTTTCACTTATGGAAGGACTTCTTCCTGTGCAGGCAAAAATAGAAAGCCTTAGCAAAATTCTCAAGGAGGACTGATGCACCCACAAATCATGCTCTACATTTATTGGCCATCTGAACCAAAAGAGAAAAGAACATTTTCTCTGGAAGTGAACAAGCTCCTGATACACCACATTTAAAAAAAAAATGCAAGAATGAGTCAAGGTCTGTAAAATCTGGCTCTTCATTTAACAGATGAGGAAGCTCATTCTGTTTAGTTTGCAGGGTAAGAGGAGGTAATTATTTGTCCATATGTATGAGATGATGAGTGGTAAGAAAAGTTTGGATGTGAGAAGACCCTTCACACAGCAGACAAAGGCGTATTGTGAGTTATGTCAGACTCACAATAGAAATAAGGCAAAATATTTTAATGTTGAAAGTAATTACTCATTGACAAAGTTGCATAGGCAGCCTTTAAGTCTGGAGCTCTTAAAATGAGACTAGTTATCTTTTCAAAACAATTAGGTCTAGTTACGAGTAGCTTTTGTGAAAATTTCCGAGCAAATGTCTGCAGATTGGGTTATACAAGAGGTCAGATTACACCATCACAATGTGCCTTTCTGGATGTAAAGTCCATAAATTTCTACTAGGAGCACTGGCTTTCACAGGCTGCTAGCTTTCTGATAAACTCTCTGCTGGGTCTCAAATTCTTCATGTTCATTTTCAGGGAACAACATTACACATACATCAACTTCAAAAGAATTTTTTTTTGGCTGCTTAGAGATTGCATGAATAAAATCAGGCATCAGCCTAATAAAAAACACAAAACAGTCACTTGGCTTCCTCTGTGGTGAATTTTTTTCTGTAAATGTATGCAGTGGAGCCTGTGTCATCACTGAGAGTCAGAGTGTTTATTTCCAGAAGGGAGGAAATGTCAGAGGAGGAAGTTAGGTGGGACCTCGAAATCCAGCAGTAGACGAAGAGCACCAAGATGTTGTCCTGGGGTCCCATCTGCCATGACCACAAGCACAAGGGCCACTGGTGCCATTAATCACCAGCATCTCTTGAAGGGAAGGGAGAAACCCAAGCCTTGTGGTCTGCTCCCCTACAGCGGGACAGCACCTTCCTCTGCACCCTTGGCTGCTCCCAGAAGGAGAGACCCCAAGAAAGGAGGGAAGGAGTTCTGGGGACAAAAGCATGGAGAAATCCCAGCAATACTGCAGGCCTTTGGCTGAGATGGAGCTGCAGGAGACCTTAAATATTGCCCTATGATCTGGTGGACAGCTAGGGTGAACTTAGGTGAGAGAGCTCATTTGTGATGAAAAATGAACACTATTCACCCTTCCCTTTTAAGGCTTTGCAGCACTGAAATGCATTTTTAAAAAAAAGTTTGTAAAAGCACCTAAACTGCTAAAATAGTGATGCCAAATACACTGCAGCAGAACCTGCTTTAACCTTCTCTTTACAAATAGTTTACATCTATTATGTCTTTGCCTTTCGTCTTCATGAGAAATATCCCCATCTGTTTGGTGGCAATAATTCTGAGTTTCAGTGTTTTGCTCCAAGGTGAAGGAAAAATCAAACTATTATTCTGTTCACTGAAGACTAGAAAAATGGCAAATATCGTAACAGACTCTAAGATTGAGATGGGACAGCATAAGCTTCCCTCTATATAAAAGAGCAATTTGAAAAATAATCCCCTTAAAAGAGCATGCCTGACACTTGCTTTCTTTCATTTTCTGGAGTTCTCTTTAGAGACTTACTGGGACTCCAGTTGTTTAAGGTACAAGGACAGTATCATTTGCTACAGACTAGCAACTGTGCTCTTTCTGCAGAGCCGATCCAGTCCTTGTAAATGGCTATCATCTCCCTTTTCCTTTTTATCCCCTCTGGAAACATGCCTGCTTACTGCAGGTCTGCATTTGGCCCTTTCTCTTTAACTGCAAGGCCACTTGCTTAACTGATTGCCTTAGGTATACACTTAAAAATAAAACAAAATGTAAAAATAAAATAAAATAAAATAAAATAAAATAAAATAAAATAAAATAAAATAAAATAAAATAAAATAATAAAGCTATTTCACTTTATATAGGTTAACTATGGGAATGTTTACATGCGGTATGAATTCCTCCCCTCACCTACTTGCATCCTTTTTTTGTCCCCTCATGCTCTCCCATCCCTGTCTCCCAGACCATTTAATGTCCCATGTTATTATGTTATCCTGTGTTAACCCCCTTGCATCCACCACGCTTCTCCCCAGCTGCACTGCTCCCTGTGTCTCAACAGTGCAAGGTGCCTCTCAGAGGGCATCAGTCTCCAGGTCAGCTGCTTTCATTCCCAACCTTCTCCTGCAATTTAGGGAAGATTTACACAGGGCTGCTGTGGAGTTGTCTGCCAGCTGCTGAGGATTAGAGCTCTGTCCCTCCCCAGCCTGTCTGGAATCACTTATATATTTATGGGAAGTGTTTAAACAGAAATTTTGACCTGGTGTTCCAGCAGCACGTAGCTCCTGCTGGACACGAGCTAAGAAATGGTATTACAGTACAGGCTGTAGTCCCTTGTGTTGGCTTCCTACACCTAGAAATTTCTTTGTAGAGGAAAATAAAAGGAAGATGTAGATAGCTTATAAATAATTAGAGCAGTTCTCCTGAAGTCAGACAAATGCAGATAATTATTCATCACTCAGGGAAAGGAAAATGAGAGGTGATCAATATAGATACCGAAATGCAAGGGCAGGAGCCGTGCCTCACAACAGCATGCATTGAAACACAATGTATGATTTGGGGCCAAGCATTCTTTTTTTAACACAGAAAGACTGTCTGTTTCTAAAATTTGAGAAGAAGCAATCACTTGAAATTAAGATTGCCAGGGTAGTCTCTCAAAACCTTTCTGAAAAAAAGATTTGCCGATGTTAGCTATCATTCTTATTTCCGTATTTCTTCTGTGACTTGAGGTGTCGAAAAAGTATGAAAAAAATGTTCTTGTTCTAGTTCAGTCAGCAATTATCTTTTTTTCCTTTAATTTCTTTGCATAGATTTTTTTTCTTAGTAGCATCTGTTTCGCCTTTTAAAAATTAACTGTGTAAGCACAACAAAATCAGAAAAATGTCAAAGCTGTGGAATTTTCCCTTGTAACCACACAAAGCCAAGTTTTAGAGGATTCCGTTCCAAGACTATAAATCATTTCAGGTTATGGAATTTAGGTTCAGGTTCACTAAGGTGTCTGTTATGAAGCACAGCAAATCCATACCCAAGTATGATTTGTTGTGGGGAGGGTCTTTTTTTTTTTTTTGGTGCCAACTTTCAATACCTTTATCCAAACATAAATTTTGCCAGGTTTATATTTCAAAACCTTCCTTAAATGGACCAAAAGCCCTCTCTCAAGCCAATGACAACTGTGATCAGCCATTCCAAACAGAGTAAAAACAAAAATTTAGAAACGAATATTCTCAAAGGCAAGTATTTATAGTCAGCAAAAGAGATTTTAAATGCAGCTCTCTGGGTAAATCCTGGCAGAGGAACTTAATTAAGAGAAGAAAACAATTAAGTAGCAATATGCAACAAAATTTTGGTAAATTAAAATTCTCTTTTAAAGCTCCTTATTAGGAAACAAGGGCATTATCATTCTGCTGTTTTCCACTGAAGGGAGGATAGCATCTTTTGTGTGTGCTCACAGGGCGTCCTCCCTACAATATAATAAGTCTCTATTCACAGCGGTCCAACTGGCAGCCCGCAGCCCACGGGATATTTCCATCTTTCCCTGCAAAGAGCCTGACAATATTTGGGAGGAAAATGATGCCAGGGCAGCCAGCGTGTCCTCCTGTGCACACGCTGTGCCAGGCACAGACCTGGCCCAGGGCTATGGCCACCGCTCCTGGACAGGGGGCAAGGGGCGCAGGGGACCCAGCTGCAGGTGCCTGGCCTGGCGCAGAGGCAACCACGAGTTTCTCCAGGTTTGGAAAATGTGCCCAAGAGCAGCTCTGGCCACCCCAGCTCCCGAGCTTTGGCCAGCCCAGGACTCCCTGGCTGACGGACAGATGCGTAACAAGAAATGACACCAGGATTTAATCCTACCTGTTTTTCCCCGCCATGACTGCCCAGCAGAACGTTAGCAAGAAACCTGAAACCTTTCAGATCCAGGCAATGCAGATTCTGGGCTTTCATTTCAGAAAGGATGTGACCTGTTGAAGACCAACTAGACGCAACAAACTCTTGGGAAGAGCAGGGCAGTCCTGACCCGTGGCCTCCACAGAGGGCTGGCAGCTGAGGAAGCTCACCAGGAAGCAGCGCTAGGGGGTGTCCCCAAGCTACGAGTGGCAGAAGGCCAGGTATGGCTTGGTGAAATGTCCCATGTATCCTGGTCCTCTTTCCAAGGTGCTCAGGACTAGGCATGAATGAGTAACGATTGCTGCCCTCAAACATCTGCACCTGAATGGCCCTTTTTTTTATGCTTTTGCAACAAGTATGCAATGGTCACTGAAAGCAGCTTAGCTCAATGGCTAATGAAATTAACAGAAAAAAATCACATAAGTTCAGC
>NW_010582365.1:113677-130515 GCF_000705375.1 Tinamus guttatus | reverse complement strand
GACTCCTCTGTTACTTGACAAGACCAACAAGGCACGAGAAGAAACAAGAGCATATTTTCTCCAGTGGTACACGGGAGCTGATGTAGAAAAAAAGTCATGTATCTTGCTCCAGTAGTCCACACAGAGCTGGGTTTCAGCTTGCTTGCTATCTATCATGCTGCTGACCTGGAGGATGAGGTCTGTTGTGTCTAAGTTTGGGCTTTCCCGGGTGAGACTGTCCGCATCTCTGCTTACTCTTCCCATTTCCACTTGGAAACTGGGGAAGGAATCAGGTAGTTGTCAGATTTATCAGATCTATTTTAGATGCCTACCTCAAGATACAGAAAAAATATGCTCAAGGAAAGCCCGTGTCTTTCCACTAGCTACAAGGAACCCGTAAAAAGTAATATTTGAAATGAAAACACTAAATTAGATATGGACGTTAAATGGGATGATGCTCACCCAAAATAATTAAAGGGTAGCAGATGTTAGGGGCAGGTACTTTACAGCAGGAGGTTTTGTTTCCATCATGTAGCTTCTATTTCCCAAAGTAGAAATTGTAAGAAAACCTGTTTTTAGAAGTCCTCATTCCTGAAGGCAGCAGCAGAACTTGCCTCATTAATATTTAATTTTAGTTGCTCACACCTTAGAAAATACCTCACCTATAACATTTCTCTGAACTGCAGTGGCTTATTTTCAAAACAAAATTATTGTTTAACAGGAGTAACACTTTGTATTCCTGCAGTTCCTGTCTTCCAGCAAATGCACAGTCACTCTGCGCATTACAGCCCTCTCATATTGGTGAAAATAAACCAATAAACAGGGATTTTGCTCCTGAGCAGGTCTTGCTTTCCTGACATTTGCAGTGCCTGGCAAGAGAGGGCCCTGATCGCACTGAGGCCCATCTGTTGTGGAACAGCATCCCCACATGTGTGGTGGCCAAGCTCTCATAGCGGAGCAGTAGCTGGGAGTACTCATGACCCCATACTGACTTGTCAGTTTACTGATGGTGTTTAGGCAATGAAAAGTCACTCTGGAATTAAATTTGGCATAGTTCTCGCTGACTAGCATGGATATTTTTTTTGTGGTGCTTTGGAAGCAAGATATCAGGGGAAGATTGCTGGGATCTCCATGCATTCCCTGACTGCATAGGCACTGAGTGCCTTGCGGGGGATTCGGCCCTCTGCAAAGGTACCTGAGGTAAAGTCGGGAAGCAGCAAAGAAACCAAGGAGCCTCACTTCTTCCATGGAGGTTAATTCTAGTGCTGTTTGAAACTAAGAAGTTAAACCACTACATCCCACGGGGAGGGCAGCAGTGACGCGAAGGCCTGCGCCAGCCCCGGGCCACTGTGTTCCCTGGGTTCGTGTTCCCGAGGCCTCCGAGGGATGTGCCGAGCTCCATTGCCACGGCAACAGCATCGGGCAGGTGCAGAATGCCACGGTCTCCTCTCTGGATGGGAAGGAAAGCGCTCGGGCTCTGGGGAAGACGGCTGTCAAACATAAAGAAGATTTGCCTCTTCTTTTTTTCCCCTTTGCTAGCAACACAGTGAGGAAAGCACTTTATTGACTTTTTGTGAAGGAACTGGGGCTCTGGGATTGATTATGTGGTGGTGTTTATTTTTGCTACACAGTAGGGATCGGTACCAATGCAGGCAAGAAGCACTGGGGCTATATGCAACATGACCTACCAACCAATTGAGAAATTTCTCTCTATCACACATATGAGCTGCAAGAAGCAGATGAAGGCTTGGAGTCAGTACTGCCAAGAACCATAGCCAGAAGCAGAAGAGGTGGCCATGGAGTTTCTTCCCCTACGTCAATTCTACATGTGGTTGCCGTTTTTTTTCCCTTAAAAGAGTCTTAAAAGTCTTAAAAGCACTGGACACCTTGGAAAAGCCCTGGGAAGAGCATGGCCAAAATGCACACATACTTTGATTGCGCTGCAAGCACAAGTGGAGAGGGCAGGGTCATCCAGCATCTTAGTAGCAGGCCTATAAAAAAGGAGGAGAAGGAGAAGGAGAAGGAGAAGGAGAAGGAGAAGGAGAAAGAAGGAGAAGGAGAAGGAGAAGGAGAAGGAGGAGAAGCATTTGGCTGACTTTATCTGCATAGCCAATGGCTCCATGTACTCTAATCCTTTGTTCCTCTGGTTATTTGAGGACTGTCATTCATTTTTTCAAGGCTGCCTGTATCACACACAAAGGCTCTGTTTTACAGCTGAAATTATCAGAAATAAATAATTGCGAAGCTGAGGTCAGAAAAAAGTTAATTGCAATGAAGGGCTGAATCCCAGAGTAGTTTCCATATCTAAATCATGGGTGCTGGTTTTCACATCCTTCTCTTTGGATTTTGTCGTCATTTTCATCCCATCACTGTTCTTGGCAGGTTTTTTTTTTTTTTAAATATGCTCTAAGTTCTTTTTAACTCTGCAGCCAAAATTGTGTTATCAAAGGGCTGCCTTGCATACAGACATTATTCTGCTCCGACTGTCAGTACTGGCCACAGAGATACCACCATCCTGAACGCTGTTAATGTACAGTTGACATACACAGCCACCTTGTGGCATGTTCGTGTAGTAAATTAAGTGCACGCTTGCATGGTTGGCAATCTCAGCAGAAAAAGGAAGTGTCTGGTGTCCATGTAGCTCTCAGCAGGGCTGGACCATGTTGCAGAAGAGTGTTAAAGGAGCACTCTATAGCAGGTTGCCTATTTTTTCACTTTTTTGTTTCTTCTATAGGTGTGTACTTTCAAATTAATATTGATTTGAAGAATAAAGTCCAGAAAAACAGATTAGCATCACAACTTCCTAGTCATTTTTTGTGCAAATATATTATCATTCAAGTAAGAAAGTGTACACACAAGTCATTAGGCAGATGATCAGTCTCCCTGTGTTTTCTCAGGATGAATGACTTTATGATGCTATAGAATATGTAGCAATTACTGAATGTCTATTTATATGATATATAGTCTTTCCTCTTGTCTCTGCGGCGGAAGCCAGGGAAACCCCTTTGTTAATAATGTCACAGCATTATTAACATTACCAGATCCATCTCCTCAGACCAGAAGCCTTGCAGTCCAAAGAAAGGTAGAGATACATCATTCTGTATCATGGAGCGATGGGGCATAGCATGGTCTGTGTCAGCAGTCTAGGAATTGACATTCTGCCTTTCACAACTGCCTGTTTGGGAGCCCTCCATGCTCTGCTTCCACAATGTTGAAGGTTGCTGCTTTATATCCCCCTGAAGAGATTCGCATCCCACCAGCGGCAAACGCAGTACAGTTTCACCTCAATTGCACCAACTCTACTCCATTTATGTTTATGATATCATTAATAGGGAAGTTTGTATACAAATAACTTGCCCTGTGCCCTGTCTTGGCTGGGTCATTTCAGAAGAAACCTGGGCCTCAAATTCCACTGGCATGAAAAGAAAGCTTCAAAATGTTCCATATCTATGGAAAAATCAGGACAATTGTATCTGTGTACCTGAACGCTTAGAAGACAAACTTTGGGTTGTCAAGTGGAAATATTGTGCCCATAATTTTTGTTCTCAACTCTTTTACCTGTTTTACAGTTTCTAATACTAAGTTCTTCTAAATATAATCAGAGATGAATGAACAGGACACAGAAAAGTGAAATTCTTTTGAAAAACTGCATGTCCACAGCATGAAAGTGAGACTTTTAAAAAAAAAAAAAAAAAAAGTTTTCAGTTTCACAGTTTTCCACCTTTCCAGTGCAAAAGGCTGTGGCATGCAGATTTTCAAATGTAGGTTAGAAACATCAGTCTGGATTCTCATTGAAGGCCAGAAACCATGAAGAGGTTTTCCAGTATCTTTCATGTTGTTTCAGGAGGGGTAAAATAGAGAAGAAAAACTTTCAACTTTGTTGAAGAATCAGAACACTCCAAACTGTATATTGTAGTGGTATGTGTCATAAACAAAGAGAAAGGATAATATCATCTAGTGTCCTGACTAACCACTATCTGTTAGAAAGCTGCAAATGAAGACTATTTCCACCAGGTTCTGATGAACTTAATGCCCACTGCGGTGAACAAGTGAGACTTTTAACTATCAAATGACCCTATCAAAACAATAAGAAAAAAATAAAGGTATTCTAATTAAGTATTGACAAAAGAGTCTAGCAACTACTAATAATGTTACTCTGATTTCATTAATATTGAAGACAACTTTGCCAGTAATATAACATAATGTAGCACAAAATAACATAACAGCACATACAATAACATAACAGCACATACAATAACATTGCATGAGAGCACATACAATAACGTAACATAACATTAAATTAAATTAAAAGAAATTAAATTAAGAACTGTTGCAAAGCCAAAGGGAGAGTAGACTGGCTTTCAGCTGTGAACATCATACAATGACAGATTTCATTTCAAGAATAATTAAAAAATAATTTTTAAATTATAATACTTTCATGTCATTGAGAAAATATTTGGGAGGTTTTATCACAGTTCTTAAGTCATTCTGCAACATTCTAATGTTATGATATTCTGAAAAAAAATGGTGGTTTTTATTAAGCTGCAGTTCAAGCAGGTAAAGTAATTGCAACTGTGGGAGAACTGGCTATCACGGCTGGTCACAGCAGCAGAATGCATCCCTTCCCATCCGCCTTTGGCATGGTCACTGACTTTATTGCAAGAAGCATATTGAGACAGAGATGAAACAAGCATTGCATGACTTAATAGCCAACTAGACTTACATTTTGCTGAGGACAGACTTATTCTCAGTGGCAACTCAACTTGCACGTGAATAAAAAAAATACAGTTTACCCCATGAAAAAGATAAAGCATACTGAAAGAAAAAAAAAAGCAAGAACTTTCACAAGAACTGAACAAAATATTTCACCCAGGCAATTTGTCAACAAAATAGACTGTTTTGACGTCTCAGTAATTTTCACCTATCTTTCCTGATTTCATTTTTTTTTTCTTCCAGAGGGCAGTCTAGACTTACATGTTCATTTGTGATGCTAGTATTTTAGTTTCATTACCATGCACAGCTCCTCTTGCTATGTCATAACATCCCTATCACCTATTTAATTTAAAGATATGAAGAGCAGTTATGTCTTCAAATAATTAATCAACAGTTCTAACATATTTTGGTCTGCTGCTATAATGAGAGCAAGACCATGACCTGGTCTGCAACCAATGCTTTGCAGTACAGAGGGATTTATTGCTTTCTGCCTGAGTTCTGCAGGAATTCAAAGCAAGGGACAAGTGATGCACATCTTTCTGACCAGCGGCTATGCTCTTATTTATGCTCAAACAACTCTACCAGCTTCAGAGAGGTTGTAATAGTTGAATTATAGAATAAGAAAGAGGTAGCTTGGCCAGATCAAATGTGGCCTAAAAAAGGACTATTTCATTGAGAGAGAGATAACTTTGACCTTTCAAGGGAGCTCATATAAAAGAGTCTATCCACCAACATCATTCAGTTCCAACAGGTTGGAGACTGCAGTTAGCTAAGAAGAGCCTGTATTTTGAATTACAAAATGCACATATTCAAAGCAATATCATGCTAACATCCTCTCCTATATAGCCTTCTAGCTGGAAACAATACATCTAAAAATACATCTGCTGATGAGGTCAGTAGGATTATCCCTGGAGAGAGTCAAAAGGATAGGAAATAAATAATAATGCAGAAGTAGAAAAAAAAATGGCTACAACAGTGGGAAAAAATCAAGCTCTTTTTGTTCATAGCTACAGTTTTCCTGACCAGCTCCAGTTAAATGATCTCTTTCCTGTTGCCAAAGCTTCAAGTTCAAATGAATACCACCTACAATGCAGCATAATGATTGTAATAAAAAATGTACTGAAAAATAACACAAACAGTTACTAAATAAAAAACATTTCCTTTTTTGATGTAGAAGATTCTCCCACCCCACAACCCTGAGTAAAGACAGAGATTTGGTGTAATTATGGCTGGCAGTGACTAATTTACTCATCACCAGACAATAATGTCCACTGGTGTGTGTGTGTAGGTGAAAATGAGACTATCAAACTGTATTCACAGAATCCTGTTCCCCTGCAGTTGTGTGTTTCCTGAGGCTTTGATTCATGGCTCACAAGATATTTCCTTTCTCCACAGCAGCCTTGTGTGAAGAAGAAAATGCGGTAAAGTTTAGGCCTTTGAACACGCTCCTTCACCCATCACCAGAACGGAGCTGCCAGAAACTCCCCGCAATAACAAGAGGTGGCAGTATGCTATGGGAGTCAAGTGTTTCTCAAATGGGTGAAGAAAAGGGCAAAATTAAACTCTACAGTTGCTTTGAGGTGAAGCAAATGAGTTTCTTCAGGAGTGTGACGCAGGACCACTGCAAAAGTAAGTAAAAGTCAGTAAAGCGAGTAAATGGAAGTTGAAAGAAAGCATCAGCTGGCTCAGTAGCCACAGACATTCACTATGCAACTCCTTTCAGCGTAAAGCAATCCATACAGATTCCTGCTTAAGTGGAAAAGCCTGTTTGAAAAGGCTGATGGGGAAAAGCAAAGAAAAAAAAATGCCTCAAAGAAGCTTTACAATTCTGCCACACTGTCTGCTTTCTGCTACGGCACAACCTGACAATGCGTGCTGGGTTTGCAATTCTTACCAAAGCATCTGTGCCCGGGGAACAGGTCTGCTCCTAAGTCAGCATTTTTCTCCCCCTGAGGACCACAGAACTTGACCTCGCTGACACCACTACTCTAGAGGAAACGGGAAGGATCATTTGCGTCACTAAAACCACTCCGTTGAGGTGAAAACACTGCAGCACCCAAGGCAAGCCCTGCGGAGCCACGAGGTCCCCGAACGCAGCTCTGCACAAGGCTGCATCTGCTCCCATTGCAGCAAGCACCAGCGTTGCCCTTGACTGCAGCAGGAGCAGGTGCTCCATCGCGGGAAAGGCAGTGTTATCTGCAGAGAAAAAAGAAAATCTCAGTCTTTCAAATTGAGTAAAATGTAGCAAACGTAAGGAATTTTTATGGAGGGATTGGGGGAGGATACACCCTCATATGTCCTTTGCTGCTCCTGGAGTCCCTTGATTAGTCAGAGTTGGTTGAGAAACTCCTGGTCTGCCTAAGGGGTGAACGGGCTGGCAGGCTAAGATGCAATTATTTTGTAGCCAGGGTGCTTGGTTTGCTTTTTTAAGCTCCCCAATTCTCCCTGGGTAGCTGAGCAGAGCTGCCACTGTTAATAAAAGGCAGGCAGCTAAGAGGCAGCTGTAACACAAAGCTGTAACTTTGCTGGGCATCAAAGCTAGAGGTCAACTGCGCTGACTTCAGCCGTATTACGCTTGGGATAAATGGGACCCGTGGGGTTTCTGTTTGGTTCGCAGCTGCATGCTGATATGTGTTTTAAAAGACTGGGGTTACACAGCCCTGGTGCACTGCCCAGCCGAGCATCTCACACTGCTGCTCTACATCCAGCATTTGCGCCTTCACGCTGGCAGCCCTTTTCAAATATTCACATACAACACCGACAAAATAAGGCTTATTTAAAGAATATTCTGGCAAAGTTGTTATTTACTCTCAGTATTGTTTTCACAGAAAGAAAGTCAATGTTATTCAATTTGAACTAATTACTGTACATTAAAGCTGTATATGTTTAGGAGAAAAAATGCCACTATTGGAATTATAAATACTAAACAGAAATCAGAGTTAGTTTCTTGATAAGCAAAACAAAACAAAAAAGTAGGTTTAAAAGAGTTTTAAAGTATGTCTTATTTTCATCTGAAGATTTTGACATGTCTAATATATGTGGAATTCCAGTTTGAGCCTTGGTTTTGTCATCTGCTTAAAGGAAAAGTAAAGTTCTCCTCTTGAAAGAAGACCATCCTTTGGAGAGCAGGGAGCACCTGGGTCCCAGGTGCAAATTCCTTGTGCTTTTCTTACCATTAGGCACCAGAACATTAGTCAATGTGTTAATCACGTATGCAAGTATTTGCAGATGTGAGCCATCACTTGATCCCACCATACTGCTGAAAACATGTAATATTAGAGCATGGGAACAAGTTGTAAAGTGAGTCAGGAGGAGTGTTGTCAGTAGGTGGAGGGAGGTGATTTATCCTCCCCCTCTACTGGTGGCTCTGGTGAGGCCGCACCTGTAGTACTGGGAGCAGTTCTGGCCTCCCCAGTACAAGAAGGTACAAAAATGATGTGGAGCTTCCAGCGAGGGTCCAGCGTAGAGCCACAAAGATGATTAAGGTACTAGAGCATCTATCTTACGAGGAAAGACTAAGTGAGCTGGGCCTGTTTAGTCTAGAGAAGGCTGAGAGGAGATCTGATCACCTGAGCGGTGAAGGTAGGGAGGAAGAGGCCAAACTCAGGAGTGGTCAGTGATAGGACAAGAGGTAATGGATAAAACCTGAGACATGGGAAGTTCCATATCCATGTGAGGAAGAACTTCTTTCCTGTGAGGGTGACAGAGCCCTGGAACAGGCTGCCCAGAGAGGTTGTGGAGTCTTCTTCTCTGGAGATCTTCCAAACCCACCTGGATGCCACCCTGTGCCACGTGCTCTGGGTGTCCGTGCTTGAGCATAGAGGTTGGACTAGATGATCTCCGGAGGTCCCTTCCAACCTCAGCCTTTCTGTCTTTCTGTGATTCTGTGAGTCCATCCTGTTTTAGTCACCTCTGCTCAGCAAAAAACTCTCCGTACGGAATCAGCGGAATGCTGTCTAATTAGCTCTACTGGACCAGGTCTAGCATCCAATAAGCATCTTTTCAGCAAAATTGAATAAGGGTAGGAGTTGTGATTACATGTTTCTGACACTGGCTGCTGCTGGCGAGAGAATACCAGATGAGATGCACTGTTCTAGCGAGCACTAAATTCTTAATTTAGGCACTTTATGGAAATTGTTGAAAAACATTCTAATTGGAAGCAACTTCTGCTTCTCCAGCATATAATTTTCCCACTTTTTAGTACTGAGATATTTGCATGAAAACAGGCTCTTTGTTTTTAAAATTCCACTGCTCTTGTTGTTTATTCCCCACTGGAATTCATAATCCTGTGTTTGCACAAAGCACTATAATTGGTTGCTGTGAAAGTGCTTCTATCAAAAAGAAATGCCTATTAATAATCAAGAATGAATGGTTGCATAATAGAGGTTATCAAAATAAACACCATTCTAATAATAACGCTAATCTCCATGAAACAAATCTCTTCAAATGCTTTGAAAAATAAGCTTTCCCAGGTGATAGGAATCACTTCTGACCATGAAGACCAGTATGAGCTGCAGGAGCAAGGATGGGTGGACACTGACTGCAGCAGAGGGATCACTGTATTTTGTTGCTGTTAATAAGATCAGAATTCTATGATAAGTTATATGTGCCTCAAGTCAATATTTAGAGTACTGAAATGCATACTTCATATATACAATCCTCTGGTGCAAATACATGTAATAATGAACTGGTGCCAAAGAGTGAGTTTCTCCATGTCATTTATTTCTAAAATTCTTAAGAGAAGGAGAGGCTTTGCTGGTTGTTTGCATTACTTTAGATACATTTGCTGCAGACATGGAAGGCTTCATTCTCTGGCCAAAGTTCATGAAACTCAGAAACTATAAAGGTTAGACACTGGGGATTCTGTTTCTAAATACCATAGGAAAGCAATGGAGAGAGTCCTCCAGAGGACTGGAGGATCAGATGACAATCCTGAGAAGATTTTTGAAGTCCATGAAAGCCTGCCAGTAAATCACAGACTCCCTGCAGACCTTCGGGGCTCAAGCAACCCTGTCCTTGACAAAGAATTCTCTAACTTGCCTTTATAAAATACCTTTCTTCTTTTCCTGTTCCACACTTTCATATCAGATGATTTCATACCATGCTACTTCAGCGGGGCAATCCTCTTATCCACCAGCTAACCTTGGGGCAATACTCCAAGGACCTGGAGGTCCTTGGCCCTGGGTTGCTGAGCCAGTGCTTGGATATACCCATGTCCAACCTCCAAAGAGAAATGGCCCACTGTCTACCAAGTCATTCACTGTCAGGTTTAGCAGCTCCTTAAGACAGTCTTGGATAACTTTGGTTAGCCTTGGAGAGCCTTTGGTGGGGAGAGCTGGGGAAAGAAAGGTGGCTAACTGATGGCTTCAAAGTCTGGGCCACCATTGCTATGGGAAGAGTTACAGCATAATGAGGGAACGTCATCTCCATAAGGAAGTAGACTGGAGGAGATACCCACCTTTCTCCATGTCACACTGAGGGCAGCATGGTTGGGGTAATGGGTGCAAATTGTTTTCAGGTCTGGCTATCAACTTGCCTCGTATCACTAAACAGTCATATGGTTTAAGATTTTCCTACTCCATCTACCTAGCAATTCAGTTCAGTTAGGTGATCAATAAAAAAGACAAAGTTGGAGATAAATGTCAATATTAGTCTTATCTTAAGTGGGCATATTTCAAATGAAATTAGGGCTTGCATATTTGAAAAGGATGAACTTTGCTGCATCATATGAATATATTTTCTATTAACTGCTTTGATTTAGAATTTACACATGTCCATCTAAGATTTGTGCATACTGCCTTTAAAAAATACAGGAATAATTTACTTCTTAGTCTTATTTTTATATGGCAGGAAAAACACCAAAGAAATGAACAAATAAAAAGCATCCAAAGCAAGGATCTGTTTCAAAAAAACAATTGTGTTGGATTGCCTTCCATCTTTGGTTCTTGGCAAACAGAAGGATGCCTGAGTTTTAAAGGTGGGGCAGAAAGGTATTTCCAGTGTAAACATCACTGTGATACTTAAACATGGAAACACAGTCCATAATATGGACTCTATGCTTGCATTACAAAGATGCAACTGAAACCTTTATACAATGTTATTTTGCTAAAAGATTTGCTAAAGCCAGCAATCTGTCTTTCCATTCAGTGAAGGACTGTGTCTTGTCTGCTCATACTGGTGTCTTTGATATGGGTCTGGATGCACTTATTTCTCTGTTTTGTCAGGTAGACAGTTCAAGATTCAACTACAACTTCTCCACATTCAGCCATTGACACTAAGTGAATTGGTCAGTGGATATTATGGCACAGGAGGCTTGGGAAAACTCCTTCCCTTTTTCTCTTGATCAAAAAATTAGCTCTCTGGTGAAAATGCACATTATCAGGCAGTGAAGGAGAGTAGAATTTCTTGCTCTTCCTTTTGCCAAATAGATTGCATTGAAGTAATTAGCTAAATTCAAAGCCAGCCTTATTCATGTGGGTCATCTTAAACTTGTTCAGTAAATACCAATATAGCTGTAGATATTCTTTGCAAATTATCTTCTCTGGCGTTTATATACGAGCAACAGCTCTCAAGCCCTACACAGGCATGCAGGAATCCTCTTTCTAGAGTTCATTTTGCACAAGAAATATTCAGTTCAAAACAAAGAAAGGAGATACTGGCAGGCAAGCAAAGGAAGAGTATCTTGGAGGTGTACATTTGAATTTTCAAAACAGGCTCTTCAACCATTTTTCAAAGGCCATTAAAGATCTAAGTTGTCAGGATATCCATGGGAAGACACTCTTAATTAAGACCTTGTGAGAAAATGCAAAGCAACACGTTGAGGTATGGTCCAAGTTTACAGTGGAGTGAATTTCCCAGCAAGATCTAGCAAAGATTTGACACCCCTGCATTAGGTAGTGTATTCCTGCATGACTTGAAGAGGTGATAGGGAACACTGAAGTGGCAAATTTCACAGAGGTTGCAGAATTATTCAGAACAGTCAATGACGGTCAAGAAAAGCTGTAGCAAAGCTGATGGTACGGGGTTGCAGAGTGATTACACAACATAGAGATAATAGCAGGCAAATTTCAGTGTCAGTAAGTGCAAAATAATATACTTTGGGAAAACATGACCACAAACTATATCTGATAGACTCTAAAGTAGGCATAACTCTTCAGAAAAAAAAATCTTGGAACTGCATGGATAAGTCTGTAGCAGTAACTCAGTGTTACACAATAGTTAAAAAGGCACTGGCAGAATTACTTGCAAAGGAATAATGAATCAACAGAAAAAATCATTATGCCATAGCATAAATCCCTGGAGCACATATTCATTGAATATTCAACGTCATTCTGGCCACATAATCTCAAAAGAAATACGGTAGAATTGGATACAGTGTGGAGGGGATAACAGGATGGTATGACTGCCACATGAGGAAATGACTAAACAGACCAGAGGTTCACTGTCAAAAAGACATGATTGAAGGAGTATATAGGGCTCCACAGTCAACGGTGCTGTGGCTAAAGTGAAGAGGGAAAGGTTGCTCTCTGCTTCATATTTTTCTGGGAACAGTGACATGATCTGGCAGCAGGTTTAAAACAAAGCAAAGGAAGTACTTTTTCACCTGGCGCATTATCACGTCACTGAACTCCTCGACACACGATAATATGAAGTGCAGAAATAGAAACCATTTCAAAGCAGGGGTTAGATCAGCTCGTGAAGCTCCACCAAAGGCTATTAAACATAATGGTCTGCCTGCAGCTACTTACTGAGGAAAAATGCTCAACTGCAGATAGAGGGAAGCTGGAAAGTTATGCCAAGTAATGCCATGTATATATCCCATATATGCCCTTGGCATCTGCTGCAGCCATGGAGGAGGGGGAGGCAGTCCACAGCTCACTGCAATTAGAGACTTCGGTGGAAAATTCAACAAGTATCAGGCTATAAAATCATGATGAGTAAGTTTGCTTTACTTGGTGTCAGAGAAGGAGACAAATGCACAAATGCTTGTCAACCCCTGGGGTTTCTTTAGGAGGGAATTGGCTGTTTTCTTCCCAGACAAAGTCAAGGTACTCTTTTGGGGACACTTCACTCCAGAGTTTATTGAAAAGAGACAGAAAAGACAAGACAAAAACAGGCTGGGATCCCTCCACCCCGTGCAGCCCTCTAGCATCATTGCAGCTAGCTTTACACTTCCAAACTCTCCTTCCTGCTCTCACAGCACTGGAGGGAAAATGAGTCTCACGGAGACCAGGTGTGTGATGGCAGGGAGATGCTGAGCAACAGTAAGGGTCCATATTGGAAGAGGAGTTGTATGCAAAGGCTTAAAACCGTCTTTAGAGACGTTCTGCCTGTTGGCAGCTGAGTGAAGGAACATGAAACTTTTGAAAAATATCAGGGAACTCTGAAGTCAGAGAAATATGAAACCAGCTGCAACTCTAGCTCGAATTTTCCCTGCAAATGTTTCCACTTCTCTGATAGCCAAATGAAGATTTCTGCTTTGCTGCTTCAGCTTATCCAGGAGTCCTTGTACCAGGCAATGCACTTACCTTATTTTTAGCATACTCAGTAAAATTCCATTTTGTTTCTAAAACACTCTAGTTCTTCTCGCCTTTACTATTGAACCTTTGCTGAGGCCATACAGCTTTGCAGGATTAAAACCCTCTGCAGAGTTAGGTTCATCAGACGCGAAGACATCTAAAATGCAGAGTCCAATGGAAATTATTAAAATATTGGTCAAAATAAGAAAACATATTTAACATAGGACTTGTATTTATTCAGCTTGCATGTGAGCATTTAGGCTTTAGGACAAGTATAAGCCATATTAACAAGCAATCTGATTGTATTTCATTATGACTATGAGAGCAACTGGATTATTGCAAATTACACCATCTGCATATGTGATACACATGAAATTTAATGTAGAAATTTCAGGACTATGTGATGGATGAACTCCAGAAACAAAACAGATATTTAAAGATTCTTACTAGTTTTAAGAGGCTGAAAATAGTAGAACCTGTTGCTTGTTAAATTAACGAAGCGCTGAAGTATTGGAACAGTTACAAGAGCAATATATTTACGTACAATTAAAGGAAATTAAAAAGCACAGATATTCATCATATAGCAAGCAAGAAAAACATACAAAAAAGGTAAAGGAAAGTTCCAACGGTGGAAACGTGTCAGTAGAAAAATGGAAGACAAGTATAAAAAATAGTACTTGAAAAATGGTTCTTTTATGGAAAAAACAATCTCCCAAGGGTAATATTTCTGAAATAGTAGCCAGCACACACAACCCAAAGCCAGTTTAACGAAGGTAAGAGTACATGAATAGTTAATCAGATGTTTAACTTGCGTAGTTGTGTACTTTTATATGAATTTTTCTTACTGGTTGAATTCTTTTAAAATTGTGCCTTAGCCTCGTAAGTCTTGGATTTTTTTCTCTTTTTCTTCTCTCAGGATCTTTTAGTTCAAGATACTTTCTGAACTTGAAGCAATTCTTGTAGCTACACAGAATGAAAGTAAAACTTAGACAATTTGAAAAAGAATACAAATACTGCTAATGTATTATAATTTCATTAGTAGTCCACTAAGGGATTGGGGACCCAGGTTTGATTCCCTCCCTAGGAAAACAGACCCACCTCTCACCTCCTAATCCCCAGGTCTATGTGCGAACGGTAGTGCACAAGGAGGCCCAGCAGAGGAAGGGTGTCTTCATCACATCCTCTGTTGCATTTCCATTGGAAAGATTCATCCAGAAGAGAAAGAACAGGAGAGGGTTAGACACTTATTGTGGGTGTGAAAGTCGTAAGCCCCAAACCCTGCTCAAGAACTACATTTTTCTTTTTCCAGTCGTTGCTTAAAATGCATAAAATTCCTGGGAGCAACTACCAGCACTCAAGATTGTTGCTTTACACTGTACCCTTTACCCTAGGCTATGGAGTCAGATTACATTTATAGGAAGCCAGCAGCCCCTAAGCTTGTTGCACTCAGATAAGGACACAGGTCTCATCCATGAGGGGAAAACCAAGTCTCTCTCCTCAGATGAAGAGTTCCAGATATGTAGGTGCCAGTGTATTCAGTAGTCCTTCTCATGTTAGGGGGGTGTACATGATCCAAAGAAGGCAACATTACTATATTGTGCTTAGCACTGTCCTTATTTCTAGAGAAATCCCCATATTATTGGACAGACTCATTCCAAGGTGCCTGGTGCAAGGTGACTTCAGGGACCTAAGCTTGTATGTTGCTTACTTCACAGGGATCCATCCCTATGCTATACTCCTGCTTATGAATTTTGGTAAATCCCAGCAGAGGCCTGAGTTTATTGTGACCTACCCAGATGCCCATATTAACCTGGTCTACAGTGAATAAGGAAGATATGGGCAGAATGAATGGGTAAAATGAAAGAGTGGAGTCTATTACCATGTCAAGCACTATTGAAAATTCCTTGTCCCTATATCTGAAACACTCAGTCAAGAGACCTAACAGGTATGTGCTCACTCACGGCTTGTCCAGCCTCGGCCAGAAGAAAAGATCAGTTTTCTAATGTCAGACATGAATACTGTTAGAGAAAGGAATTTTTCAGGGAAGTCACCAATGTCTTGTGGAAGCTAAGAAAGGACAAAACACAACAAAAGGCCCAAAAGAGGAGGGGCTTAATGATCTTGTTTCTCAGGCTGTTCATACGCCCTGTCAACAAAACTCCCAGCTCAAGGTGCTGTTCCCTAACTCTCTCCTGCACTGAGATTCTCCTCTGCTGTCCAGTTCTCACATAAGGATACATATTTTTGTATGATGACAGTGGCACCTACCCTCTGCGGCACCTGTCAAGATGTTGACATGGGAAGCTGGGCCTACCAGCATTAGTTTAAAAGGAAGCAAAGTTCTGCTGAATGGATTTGCTGTAGATTGTAATCAGCAGCAGGATTTGCCATCAATTTTGCTTTCTCTTCCTACCGAATGTAAGACCCATCCTTATCTCAGTGTCATCATTGCCCCTACTGAGGCCCAGCTTGGTTTACAGTAAGACTTAACCTTTGATTTATCACTGTCAAAGTAAAAATCTTGACTAACCATTCAGAAAGTCAAATAAAAGCTGGAAGTTTTGGGAGCTATTGGCAGACTGCTATGCTGATAAGAGTTCAAAGAATCTAATTGACTATATCTCAAAAAATCCTTTTCTTTACACGAGCCTACTACAGATAGCCATACTCCTACAACTAATCCAACGACTTCACAGACAGTTACTCTTCCAGCATCAATTAATTCCCTTACAATTTAGGCAGTGGAGGAGAACAAGCGCTATGGCTGAGATTTACACATCCTCTGTCATGGATTCATGGAAATTGAAAAAGATCTTTTAACAGTCTGCAGGATAATGCTACTTCTTTGCTCATGTAGTACACTCAAAAAATAAGGCAGATTGTTTGGCCTGTCATTTCTTCATGCAACAACAATTATGAACTGCCAATACATACCATTTGAAAAGAATGTCCGATTGAAGAAATGACACTGAAAGGTTTAAGCACTGTAAATCATCACTGATTCATTTAAGTGCTTTGAAAGTATGAATATCTGCAGAACTGGATGATCTATAAAGGTATTTGGACTGTGGGTTAAAGTCACAATTACAAAGATCCCCATCTGTTGCGCTTTGGATGTAGGGTGCTTTCCAGACCTTGGAGCTCCCTTTTCTACTGAGCAACCCTCATTTTTCACTGAGCTGCTGCAGGTGCAACATAATTCAACACCTTTCTCTGGAAAGAATCACCCCATTCCATGCCCCCTCACCAAAAAAAAAAAAAAAAAGAGGAAAAAAAAAGCATGTTTTTCCTCTCAGATGTGCTGAAGTGCTAAAGGTTTGGTTTAAGTTTAGCTAAGTATGTAATAAGTACCTATTAAAGAAGAAGTCTTGCTGAAGCTAGATGAAGTATTAACCATCAAGAGACTAGGATAAAGAGAGAAGAGGGATGAAAATCAGACACCAAGACATGATTCTACCTCACTTAACATCGTCATGATAGAAATACAGCATGTCCAGTTCCCTTGGTCAGTGCATTAAAGACAGGCATGTCTGAAGGGTATGTAGATCTTATGTTGGGTGATTCACCTTTTTAGTTTGCCTATCACTCTTCATGTATGACAGAAACAGTCAAGGACAGTGGCATTCC
>NW_010582365.1:72163-107153 GCF_000705375.1 Tinamus guttatus | reverse complement strand
CCAGTTGTCATGACTGGAAAAAAATGAACAAGTTTTCAGGTAGACATGCCCTTCTTCAGGGCATTTTATAACTTTAGGAGCATCATGTATGGTGGGGTCTGAGGTAGGCAGGATACTGTGCAGTTTTATCCTTCCCATCACTATATTGTGTCTTCCTACTGATATCAGCATGTTATAGGCTAATATTACATGTCAGCAATAAGGATTATTACCTTCCTTTTCATGAATGCCTTTTTTTTTTAATGCAGAATCACCAGGAGTGACATTTGCAACTACATAATTATACAAATGGAAATCTATAATGTCCCATGCTAGAAATATGATTCCCCCTGTTTACATCCCTGCTGTAAGCAGGAGCAGGGCAGCAAGCTCCCTGGCTGCCCATCGCTTGCTCTGTGCAGTGCAGCATTTCGGTGTGCCCGTCACTCTGGTGTCTTCACTTCTTTATTGTAGTATCTGCATATCTCTGCAGTGGTACTTTGGTCATGTGCCAGGCACAGCTCTCACTAAGAGCACCAGGAGCTCTGCCATATCCCACTGAAAACGGTGCCTTACTCCAAACCAAAGAGTATCACAGAAATTTTCTAAAAGGGATGAGGATATAACTTGCTTCGAGTGGGAACTTCCCAATTTCAAATTGTTCACGGTTAATGGATGCACTGAAGGAAAAGAATTCTCAGTTCCTCCAATATGCAATACGATTTTCGCATCTCTATAACTATCATATGAAGCTATATGCTGAATAAATACAGCGTGGGCACAGCTAGTAATGATTTAATCCTACTAAATCGTCATGTTTATATCATTAAATTATTAGTCATGATTAAATCCTCTGAAGCTCTGCACTGCAGCAACGTGAGTGAGACCAGCTAAGGCTTATCTCCGCTCTTGGACATATCCATCTGCCCCCATCACCTATCATAAAGCTATATTCCATGTATCCAGCAGGAGAGGTTGCAATCAGTGTGGGGCACAACTGCTAGAATAATGCTGTCATCCAGATTTACAGTAAACTGGGCTTCCCTTTCAGCTCTATTAAAAAAAAATTAAAAAAGAAAAGATAAACTGCATTTATTTTTGCTATCAAGCTAAAATGTTTTTCTAAGGTGGTGTATTTCATTTTTAAGTAAGAACGCGCAGTGGCTTTTTTTTTTTTTTTCCCAGAAGCAGTGGCCCTTATTGCCTGACAGTGTTTGCATTTGGTGGGTGAACAGTGACATCTGCTGGGTAAGTCCCCGGGAGGAGGCCTGGGTGCATCAGGGCACCCAGTGCCCACAGCATCCAGTCCATCCCTTCCTCTGCCCCTTCACCCAGGACCAGAGAAGCTCTTCTACCTGTCAGTGGCTTTATCAGGTACATGCAACTCATATAGGCCTATGCAATAATTACCCCACTATAATTAACAAGGTGGATATATCAGATAGCTGTCATCCTAATGCACGGTGGAATTTTATCTACTATTTCTATTATTTTTCCAAAGCCTAAAGGTTTCTTTGTTGACCCTGTAGCACAGGGTGATGTAGCAGCGAATAAACTGCCCGTCACGCTGCGGCTGAGTGATCAGCGCTGCCGTCCACACACCCCTACATGTTCTTCATCTCTCTCCCACTCTTCTGGTTTCCCCTCTGCCTCCCCTTTTCTTATTATATCATCTTTACAACAGGCCTTGTCCGAAAGCGAAATGTCCCAGTGGAATATCTGGCAGTCACTCACCACGCAGGCTGATAATTCCACTCACCGGCGTGCCTCTTCAGTCCGAGTGCAGCTTAAATAAGGAGCACTGTGTTTTGGATGCTCTGGACAAATGGCACCATATTGCACTGATCAGCTGCCCCTTACAGTATGCCCCCTGGAAAAGGTCTTTGCACTGGGGAAAATTACAATGCACTACCGCACTACTTATGACATAGCGCTGCTCCTGACGGGTGGGTTTTTTGCTTTTTTGAGGCATTAGCTATACACTTTTAATATATTTTTATACGTTTTTTTATTAAGGTAAAACCATATAAATGCAAGCTCAAGGCTCACAACCCGCTCTGCATGTACTCAGAATGATTCTCCCTCCCTCTGTCATTAACCACTGCCTTTCCATGTTGGGGGGATTTATTGTATAGAGTGCATGTGTATAATAACAAGGCCTATGCTTCAGTCTTGTGGAGGCTAAATACAAAGCACGAATTTTAAATAACAGTTTTCTGGTGAAGGTGGCTCTGAATGATTCGAGGACCTGTATTCTTGTGACTTTAAGATAGGATCGTGTAAGAAAAGCTAAATTCCTAACTTGCCTGCCATAATTCGAGGCTGAAGAAAGAAGTGGAGGTCTCAGAACATCTGCAAAACTTTTTGGGGGGAGGCTACAGAAAAAGGGCTGCAACAAGGCAAAGACCATAAGGTGGGGTGAAATGTTCAAAGCAAATGCAAAGCACATGAGCTGCAAATCTGCAACAAGAGCTCAGGAGAGGCAGAGAGATGGAAGAGAGAGGAAGACATTGGAGACACTGGTGAAGCAAAGAAATACATAAATAGGGACCAGTTCTAAAAGCACATTTTTTTTATTTTCTTGTGAAACTAAAGTGGAAAGGTAACGTGCTGCACTTCTGAAACATGGTATGTAACCAGGAGTAAATATTTCTCAAGTCTTCTGTCATTCTTTCATGCTGAGAGTCCCTGAAGAGACAGGGCCACTCCAGGTTAGTTTGTGAAAGGTATATCGTGACCATGACCTATTTTATGTTTTGCATTGGTATAGCTGAAGTCCAGAAACTAGGAACAAAAGCATATTTGCTGGAATTGTTACAGGCTCTCTCTACTTGAGTTTTTCAGAGTTACTCTACTGCTGATAAGCACTCCAGAAACTGGCTGGCTGAAGTAACAGCTCAGAGCTTTTTTTAAATTCATGAGTGCTATACTCACACGGAGTTTCAAGATATGTAGTTACTCCCATCCTAGGAATATGTTGTCCCCTGAGTATTGTCCATATTAGTAGCTCAATAAGAGAGCTGCCGCGGACACTTTCATTGCTCCAGAGGGATTACACTCTCCCAGATCGCTGCATTAAATAACACAAAACAAGCCTGGAAGGCACCAAAAGAAAAGCTCTGCAGCACTTGCAGCTAACACACATGCAGGACAGCAGTTCTGTGCTTGTCACAGCTATAAGTATCTCCACATTACTTCTTGGTATACTACACTGAGCACTGCTCTCCTCTGAGATTTATCATCCTCCCAGGAAGAGCTTAGACAGGCTTGATAATGAGTTACAGTGGCTGGCTCCCACTGGATACGGGGGAATAAGGAAGGTAATGACAATGTATACAAGCGTGGCTCTTGCCCTATTTTATTTACTCCCTCTTCTGTGCTTCCCTTCACAATGGAAGAGCCCAAGTCAAGGGGCTTTTCCTTTTTTCAAAGTGAGCAGTGACTCTCCAAGAACTAATTATTCCAGTGTTAAAATCCAAGGTTTTTTTCTTCTTTTAAACTACGGCGTCAACATGGACAAAAGGCGGTAAAGGAGTAGCAAACATTTTCCATTTTCTTCTTGACATAACTTCTGAAGAAACAGCAAGCAAAATAATTTTTCTTTTTTTCTTTCTTTTTTTTGCATCTACAACCCGATAAGCTTTTTACTGAGCTTCTAGCCCGAAAAACAGCAAGGAGAGTTTTTTTTTCAATAAATAAGTTTAAGTTCTTCATCTTCAGGACCTCTTTAAGGTTTAAAATGTCTTGTCTAAATGTGATTAGCACTGGGAAGTCTTACTGATCTTTGGGCAACTATCAAGCAATCATTTTCTTCATCTTCTCCTTTCATCCTCAGGATTTTCCCAGCAACCATAGAGGCTAGGCTTCATATCTCAAAATGAAACAACAGATACAGGTATTTGTTTGTTTGATAGGGTCTCTAATCAGACCAAACAATTTTAAAAAATCACCAAGAGGGAAAAGTGGAAGGCTTTTGTTTTCCTTAGGACAGGAAGTTTTCATGATTTGATGAAAGGGCTGAAAAGAAATAAAAGCTTCCAACACCCTCCTTTCATTCTGTCCCAGGAGAGAAGCCAAAGTAAACCATAAGGAAGAAATAATCCTGAAATCTCAGCAAATAACTGAGAGAATAATAGTCACTGTGTAAAGCTGGGCTTCTTTAAGTTAGCCACCGCCGCCTCACTAGCAGTTTCCATAACCTCCACCAGAAGCAGTCCGAGTGGGCTTCAAAACCACCTAGGCTCCTGCTACACAGTACTGATTGCAAAGCACATTTGGGGTCACAAGAATTTTCACAAGCAAATCCATGAGCATTTTGTTTCTGCTGCATCCAGCCAATTCAATAGGTGCATTCAACTTCCAGCACTAATGAGCAGATGGCACTCAGGTGGGAAAATCCTCCTGTTGTGACAGTCTGTATGTTTTTCAACAGCTTTTGTAAGATGTGATGCAGAGTGATATGGAGCAGAATGGGGGAAAAACTATCAAGTCAAAGGCAAAAGCATATGTATAAGTGTCAGTTGTGGCTATCTGCATGGAGAGAAAAAACATGGGACTGTGATTCTCTCCCTTCCTCCACTCCCACTCAGGTGTTCAAGTACAGTCATACACCATGTGTGAGTCGGGATATCTCAAGTCTTGACAACTCTGCAGCCATCTCCCATTCTTCCTATATACTCATGTCATGGGTAAGACTGATATATATCCTTAACAGAGTCAGAATGTGAGAGAGAAGCAGCTGATGGGCATTCTTCAAAGAGTGTTTTTATTCTCAAGTAATGTAATATTAGCTAGAAATACGCAGTTTAAGATCCCGCCTATTATTAGTAGTGAGTGATCAGTTCCACAACTAATAGAACAAAAAGAAAATGCAGTAAAATTGTATTTTCAGTTTACTATTGACATGACAAAGATGAAAACTTCAGTCTGCTAATTATATCATCCTTTTGATGAAGTAAGCCCTTCATCATAAGTAAAGTAATTCTTGCATCTTTAACTACAGCTATTTCAAAGATAACTGCTTTTTAGAACCATTAGCCATTTATTGACAGTTGAAATGTTATTTGCATTTTTGATAACAAATCTCTCATCACCAAAATATTAAGATTTATGTTTGATCAGTGCAATGTCATGAAATAAATACAGAATAAAAACACTAAAAACTGGAATTAATCAGACCAAAAAGAAGTTTTCCTTCAGGAAATTCTGCAAAGTTCAAAGCAAATGTAAGATAAGACACTTTTGTAACATTGTCTATCAATCTGAAACTGGAAACACTGCCCTACAGATTGTGTGATCTTCTGCAAGGAGAAAAAAGGCCAACTTTGTTTTGCATACAGCCAAAATAACATATTTGTCCTTTTTTTTTCCTTCTGCAATCCAATAAATGGGAGTTAGCTTGATCTAAGGAGAGAATGTGCTTATTTCAATTTGGGTATGTAAATCAGTGCAGACTCCATGATTTCTTATCAGTTTTGCCATTAGTACACCAGTTAAGTTTTTAATGAGTGGCAGGATGGTTTTATTGTGGCTTTCTAAAAATGTTACTTTCATGAATGATAAAAGAAGACCCTGCCTATTTTTAAATCCGTTGTTTTTAAAAAAAATAGTCTTTAAAAATATATTGGCGTTGTCATTCTTAGAGCTTGCCCTTCTCTTGGAGAAGTCTTTTTAACACCATGTAAGGAAACTAATGAAACAAGTCTCAGGTATTCTTGCCTGATGTAAATACTATAATATCTTAATTAACATATTCAGTATGTTTTTAAAGTATATCTTGAGCCTATTTAGACAATCTGGAAGAAAAACTATATCACCAAAGCAACATAGAGCAGCATAAAATTCAGTGATGTTACCTTTATGACTGCTGTTGGACTCATGTTTGGATGAGGTCCAGTTCCTCAGTGACGAACTGAGAAAGTGGGTCATTAGTTTTAACTCTGGTGAGGATGCCTGAGGAATGTGATTAATAAATATACACATTGCTACCTCCCTCCACGCTCATATGACATGTTAGAACAGATATAGAACTCTTCTATATATAGAAAATAGATATTGGGATCACAGTGGCAAGGAAACAGTAACTGTTCTAGTGAGGTTTCCTTAATTTAAGTGATAATAATACGACACTGACAACAATATCTCAGGAATCAGTACAGCAATTTTAGGCCTGAATTCCTATTTTATAGGTGACTCGAAGATGTAGACATTGAACATGGCAACAACTGGAAAGCACTCGTGTATGAAATGAGAACTGTCTTTGCCACTAATTAAGTGAGGAAGAATAAGGATATGGCACTTTAGGTTCACAAAGGTGTCAACGGAAAGGATTATACCTTGCTTTATTTTTTTTTGCAGAAGTAGCAGTAGTAATAGTGAATTACTTATCCTTGTTTAATGTTAACTGTTTCAAATTTAGTTTTGCAAGCTTCTGGATTAGCCCTTATGCATGTAACATATTCCGAAAATTGTTTGTTTTTAATTAAAAAGAGAAGTTCCACCTGGAGTTTACATGCTGAAATTCATGCTGAAAAACAACATCTCTGAAGCTTTGGTTCATTAAGCCAATAAGACTTTGTTGTACTCCCAAACTTTCTTTCCTCACCTTCCAAAATAAAAGAAAATAAAATAGCAAATAGTTTCTTGAAATTGTCAAAATATGTGAAATTATTTATGTTCATCTAGCAGAAAGGAATTTTCACATATTTCTCTCAAACTGAGTTATGCTAATTGGAATGATAAAATGGTTGCATTCAAACAGAAAGTTCACAAATCTCACAAGTCCCATGGTTGACTGGAGGTGCAAACTGTGCCATTTTGGGCATCCCACAAGAAGAGAGAGTGCAGAGATATGCAGTGCCAATCAACAGTCTTGGGGAGGAAACAGAAATATTTGCTTGCTCCTGTCCCCGTTTCCTGACCTTGCACTTCCCTCTGAACCTTCACCCTGTATTTACAGCCACTGCTCTCTATTCCTTCTCCTTCATGTGGTGTGTCCAGCACAGAAGGGGTAGCACAGCAAGATGCACCCAAGTAGCAGCACTGAGAACATGAGAAGTTGAAAAACTGGGGCCTGGACTCTGCTCCCTGATCATCTACACCGCATTAACGCCTCTTCACTCCTGGCTTCAGGCAACAGCAGCCTCCAGGAGCTCTCTCGGTGGTCAACGTGGATGTGACCACATCAGTTCTGGTTCTCTCCTCTCTCCACCCTCAGCCTTCCCTCAACACTGTCCCAGCAGGCTTTTCATCTTCAAGCACTTCCTACAGGCGTTCACTCGTACAGTCCCATACGTGAAACTTGTTACCCGTATTTCATGCCATTAAGACATTGTTGTGGTAAGGCAGAGGAGAGCCTTCAGCCTATTTTGGAGGCTTGAAACTCCAAGGGTCACACATAGTCATAATAATAGCAATAGTAATAATAATAGTAATGATGATGATGATAAATAGAAATAATAATAGGAACAAGAACAGCAGTGAGGGAGTCATAGAGGCACCACGTGAAACCCCAACCCAAGAGCTGAATGCTGTGTTGCATGGAGGCAGCCAGCCTGCCCCAAAGAAAGACAACCACAAGTCTGTGAACAGGGTTGCTTTTCATAGCTTGGTCAGTGCTAGAGGGGGGATTCCTTCCTGGGGGAGCCACGATACATTTGATCATTTTGCTGTAGTCTACTTCTTCGCCTGTAGCGGTAAACAGCATAGGGCAGGTGCTGTTCTCTGGTCCTGAAGCCAAATGACACAGGATAGCTCTCCCATGTGGCTAGGGTCCCCTCCTGCCAAAAACAGGGTGGCCCTATCCAGATCACTTGGCAGATCCCTGGAGTATGCTCTTCTCCTCATTGCATACACTGCTTGCATCTGGTAGTCAGTAGAGGGCAAAACTTTACCGGGAATTGGGCTAACTCAATCTAACAGCATGGGTAACCACAGGTCGGTGCTCAAACCTGTGCCCCAATCCTTACTGCATGGACACAGCTCACAGGCACCTCCGAGGTTTGCCCATTGCCCAATCTGAGTCAGGAAGCAGCAGACCTGGTATCTCACGTTATAGGAACAGGAAACCCAGAAGACATCTGAAAGGCAAGGCTGCCCCAGGATTACTGATCAGAAATCCAAGCTCATGAGCTGCTAAAAAAACAGGCAGATTTCCAACAGATTTAGGCTTTCCAATGACTTAATAAGCTGGGACTTGCAAGCACTTGTCACAACTAAAACACACACACAAAATAGCCAATCCTCAAAGCACTGCCTATGCCCTTCCATAGAAGGGGCACTCCACAACGAACTGGAATAGGAAAGAAAATAACCTATGGTTTTATAGCAGAAAAAACAGGTTGAACTGGAAGCTCAGGAGAGTTAGGGGAAAAACTGGAGAAGGTTCTTCACGTATCTTGAACCAATGATCATAAATCGTTATAATAAAGTGCTGCAGTAGCTCTTGATGTAAAATCTGGCAGCCTGTTGCCATATCAACACGGTGCAGGAGGTTGGGAGGGAACAGCTTGAGCCATGAGCACAGAAGAAAGGCATCAGGTTTTTTCGTTGTTGTTTTTTTCTTTTCCAAGTGAACGCACTGCTTGTGAATAGCACCAGACTGATAGCTCCAGAAAATGCAGATCTTTACCCCTCTGTTCCATTTTCCAGCATTAGTTACACATAGCCCAACCCGCTTCACACTGGTGAAAAAAACAAAGAGAAGCTCAAATTAGAGCCTATATAATATCACGAGTCTTAAGCTTAACAAACACTGAGAGGGAAAGGCATCTCTGTGTCTCTTTCACCCTACCACACATGAATAACTGATCTGAAGCACGATTCATCCCAAGCCACTCGAAGGGCAAATTGCTGTTACACACACAGCTCCAGCAGATGTTCTTCTCATTGCCCTGACGGAATCCCAGAAAGGCTGAGGCAGTATTTAGATCTCCATGCCTATTCAGTTCTTAGTCATTTTAAATTCAGCTAGCAGAATTTTCTAAGGCCTGAGATATCACCTAAGGAAAACAGTGAGTAATACAGAGATTCCCGAGAAGGAAGAGCACAGTGGACTTTAGTATAAGTAATTAAACAGCCACGAAATAGCAGTGATTTGCATCCATCTGCCCTACTATGAACCCCAGGTGTCCCGATATTTCCCATATTTCCCTTCCTCTGTGGGAAGATCATCCTAAGCTGAGACACTGGCAGCTGGCAGGTCCCATATGAAATACTCTCCTAGCACCAGGCATTTCACCTTGACTAGTCAGTGCTGAATATCAACAAAACTGGGTAATATCAGTTCATACCAGGTGGCCTCACGGGGCCTGCCTCATGGTGAGGGATTCCCTGGCTTCTGGATGCACCTCCCAGCATGTAAGGGGACAACAAGCCCAGAAGCACCAGCGTGACGGCCAGGGCATTGGGAGAGCCTGCAGGTGGAAGCTGAATGATCATCAGGCCTGAGATGCTTCCATGAAGGACTACAGATTCAAAAGACCATTTTTTTATCCATGTTTTATCAGGAGCATGCTGACTACAGATTCAAAAGACCATTTTTTTTATCCATGTTTTATCAATCAGGAGCATGCCCCTGACCAGCTAAAGAGAAATATATTGACCATTCCCACTGGTCCTGCTTCTCTATGCCCTTCTGTAGGTACTTCCTTCGTTAAAGCCCCAATGTGTGGCATATTTTTTTCCTCTTTTCGGTCTTATGAGTGACATCAGATCCTTAATACACAGATTTTTTTAAGTAATGTTGTATATACTCATCCCATTATAACCCTTCCAAACTGGCACTGAATTATTGTTCTGCAAAGGGACAAGCATGGAAAGCAGCAGGGGTTTAAATATTGCCAGTATCTGATAATTCTTAAAATTCCTTAAATCTGAGCCACAGTACCATGGCTTACCAGAGCAATAAAACGAAAACATCCATGAGACATCTACTTGACCTGATACACTCTTTAAGTATTTAATATTATTAATGGAACATTTCAGCTATAGAGTGAGAAAAGGTGTTACATAAAGGTTTTGCTCAAGGTTTTGCCTGGGCTCTAGAATTAGCTCCAAACCTGACCGCCAAGGGGTACCTGCTCTGCTGAAAGCAGGCATGCTGCAACTGCTAGACCCAACCAGCTACTGCTAAAGGTGGAGCGGAGCATTTGTAATGTCTAACATTGCCTCAGGGGGCAACTGAGTGCTGTGATAGGAACTCCTAGAGCAAAAAAGTGGTTATTTAATCATAGTACTTTATTATAGACACTTTACCCTTAATAAACAAAGCACGTGCACATCATTACATCATTTAGCATATCAAGTAGCAATGTAGTACAAAAACATCCCTTTCAATTGCTTAATTAAAACACAGCTCAGCTCGTATGTATGTAGATTGTCTGCTCCCCAGCGTATACACCGACCTTCCTTAAAACTTAAAACAGCTGTTACATGTACACAGATATACTGGCGTCTCTCCAACATTAAGTGAAGTCTTTAAGAGATTTCTATTGAATTTGGTGATGGCCCCATTGTGTCTCTGACCCACCCCTCTGTCAGTAACCAAATAATAATGGAATAGTAATAATCCCATTCTGTTATCCCATCCTACACTACAGAAGCATCCCTTCTATAAAGCAGACCATCCTTAAACTATGACAAAACATATCCTTATTTTTACCCATTATTGACATTTTCATTTGCCAAGTCAGGGAGACTCAGAAATAGGGATTCAGTGAGTTACCAGTATTCACCTACAGCAACACTTCCTAACCCGTGACAGGAGCTTTGACAATGAGGAAGAGGCAATTCACACTTGAACCACAGCCCAGGGTCCAGTCTAACAAACTTGCCAGACCTGCCCTGCCTCCACAGGGACTAGCTGGCCTCATGGGTGAGTGGTATGACAACTGGGAATTCCTGCTCTACTTGAGCATATGGACCTCATAGAATCATAGAATGCTTAATGTCGAAAGGGACCTCTAGAGATCATCTAATCCAACCCCCCTGCATACGCAGGGTCACCTAGAGCACGTGGCACAGGACTGCGTCCAAGTGGGTTTTGAAGATCTCCAGAGAAGGAGACTCCACAACCTCCCTGGGCAGCCTGTTCCAGTGCTCTGTCACCCTCACTGTTAAGAAATTTTTCCTTAAGTTCCTGTGGAACTTTTGGTGCTTCAGTTTCTGGCCGTTTCCTCTAGTTCTGTCAGTGGCCACCACTGAAAAGAGGCCAGCACCATCCTCCTCACTGCCTCCCTTGAGGTACTTATAGACACTGATCAGATCCCCTCTCAGCCTTCTCTTCTACAGGCTGAACAGGCCCAGCTCCCTCAGCCTCTCCTCATAGGGCAGATGTTCCGTAGACACATAGACACAGAAGACCTTAATTCTCTCATTTTTGCATGAAAAAAAACACCTTTTAAAAAGTTCTGAAGACAGGTTTTCAACAGTTACACATTTTTTTCTTGTCTTCTAAATGTAACATGAATTCCCCTCCCATCCTTTTTGACACCAAGGCCAGGGACAGAGCACACTATGCTGTTTTGGAGCTACACTCAGACAGAAGGCACATGTTGCTTGACATGCTGCCAGCCACCTGCAAGGGAGGTTAAAGACTCAGTTTTACCCTTCTTTTTTTTTCTCTCTCTCTCTTGTGGGCACTAATTTTGGGTTTTCTTTTCTACCCAACCACCAAGCAGCAGACTGGCAAACAGACAGCATGATCTCTTTTCACTAGGAAGACACATTTGAAAATATTTATTTCACCAAGCTCTGCACAGTCTAAAACTCCAAAGAGAGCTGGAGTTGCAAATTTACCAAATGCCAAATTTGCAGTCTATCTGCCAGCCAGGGACAATCATAGCTCCAAATCAGTCACAAAGAATAGGAATTTCAAAAGTTAGTAAACAACGACTTGCCTCTGGCAGCTGAAAGACCAGCCATAGAAACACTGCATGATCCTTATCCTCAAAGGCATTTGAACCCCTAACTCTGGCCAGTATTCCCAGGCATTATATTTCTCCCGGAATTAGGCATATATAATATAGATTAGCCTTCTCCCATGAAAAAAACAATGAGAAAAAAAGACATTCCTCAATCCTATTTAGCAAATATACAAGTGATTAAGACACATGCTTGCGAAAAAAAAAAGGAGGAGTTTCTTCTAAGCTTTTTAGTTTTGAGCTTCTCTCTTATTCATATGACTTTGTTTTATATAAAGACTAAAATCTTTATTGGAAGAGATCTTAAGTTAGAGTTGCATAGATCTTAGGTTAGAATTGCAAGCAAAGGCACAGGCATATTCATATCTCTCTGCCTTCCTCTTTCACTCAAGAACAGGTTTGAAGTAGAAATTTTCTTGAAATAACTTGTTGGTTCTACTTGAAAAACTGTTAAGCATATCAATTTTGAATGAAGAAAATGAATCAGAGCAGAGAATTTAAACTAGACATCTCAGAAAAATGCCACAAATGTTCTTGGATACAAGAGGGTATTTGGGTAAGGCTGTTCATGCCCTGTCAATGGTCATTTTTTCCTGAGGTACTGTAGGAAGATCCAGAGGTTCAGGGTAGCTGTTTTGCAGGAATTACATTCTGAGAAACCCCTCAGGTTTAGATGTGAGTGGGGGCCTGATTAGCTTAGCCATCTTGTGATTTAGATGATTCTATCTATATGTATTCCTAAAGTAGCTGTAGCAATCCTAGGCTGTTATGGGCAGGTACAGACAGACCTAGAGCCCTTCCACCTGGTGGGAACTTCGAATGGGAAGGACAGGGAGTGCAGGGTATACGTGAGTTGTCTCAGAGATCACGACACTGGATCACTGCTTTAACCTAGAGCTGAACCCAAGTCCTGCTCTGACAGCACGTATCAGTCTGGCTTTGCTCCATGCTAGTGCAGATTTATGGCCTCCAGAGCTAAGCACATAAATCCACGTGGCACTGGACACTTCATGGATTAACAAACTCGAGCCACTGGTAGGTCAGGGATCTCCATTTCGTTCTGTCTCACACTGGAGGTGCCTGGAAACTTCAGACATCCAGAAGGAAAAGAATAGCTTAGCAGAGATTTGGGTAAATTGTGCAGTCAGCCCCTGAGAATCACCTGCTGATGAAGAACTGTGCAGTGCAACCAGTATTTTTACAGGATTGTATGTTAGGAATGTACTTTGCAAGGCAAGTCCAAGGCTTTTTCAATCCTGATACTGCTCATCTGTGGAACTACTGAGCACTTTCTATAGTATTATGTGACCAAAGGCTAAGAGCCACCAAGATTAATATAGTTTGTTTCTTGGCTTTTCTGAACCACAGCTTAATGAAACAAATTGGAAAGAGTTGGATCAACGCCCAAAGCAGGACTGAAAGGCTATCGCCACTGGGGGGGAAAGCAGCATGTATCAGTATGAGAGGCTATTGGCTTTTTCTGCCAAGAGTTTTATTATATCATATCTGTTTTACAGGGTCAGACTTGGTAGGTGTCTGACTCTGCAGCTCCATCTCTTGGCAAACCTCAGGCACCAAACAGATTGCAAAGGTTCTTCATAGTCCATGCATAGAAGCAGTATAAATCCTTTTCAATACACAATACTCCTTATTTCCTTAGCAATAAATGAAGGACATAACTCTTACCAAAAATAGAACAGGGAATTCTCTCATGTGCTTCCTTCAGTGTTTGTTATGTTATCAACTGTTGCCCAGGAAACTGGAATTCTGAAGTCAGACACTGGCAATTCACAGAGAAGAAACTGTGTTTTGTGCGTATTTCAGCTTTCTATTTATTTGTTTATTTATTTTTAATCTGTGATTTTTTTCTGGTAATAGGGATTGTTTAAGCAATCCCTGGATAAGCATTTTTATTAAAACTAAAAAAAAAAAATTCTTTGGAATGTTCCTCTTTTTTAATTAGCAAGTTTGCTGATGTAATCATGAAATACACGTTCTCCTGTTGTCTAGCTTATGGTCCAGTATCTCTAGTGAAAAAGAAAAGCCAAAATTCATCAGTCAATTACTATTACTCGCTTCATCGTCTGCCTCCTGTATGATTGATGAGCTGATCAGTGTCTGTGTTTCTGATTAAGCCTTGACAATTTGTACTAGTTAATAAACTATTTCTGTCATAAAAACAGACTAGTTTTAAATCAAAGTCTTTCAGACCTATCAAACATGGCAATGCCTTGATATACTCTGGATTTAAACTATTTTAAAAACAGATTGTATTAAAAAAGCATAGAAATATTCAGACTTTGGAGAGGAAATGGAATAAAACAGATACAAAACAATCTCGGAGAGTCAAGTGACAAAATACATTGGCTGTGAAAGTTTGAAAAGAAAAAAAGCAGCAAGATAGATTGTAGAAGACACAAACTTTCAAAAGTAAATCAAGGCAGTTAAAAATACAAAGAGCTAGGGGGAGGTACTAGCAGAGCAAAATGCCATTACAGAGGAATGTGAGATTTTTTTCAGATGAATATTGCACACTGGGAGGCAAAATATGAAGTACATCTTCTGGCTTCTAAGTTTAACTGTAAAGAGACAGAAAAAACCCTTGGGTGTCACTGGGCAATTTCATGAAGATGTCTTGCAGTGAGAAGAAACAAAAAGGAAAAGGAAAAGTTAGGAAAGCAAAAGAATTGAACAGGTGAGCAATACTGAAAATACTTTTTATCATCCCAGCATAGTGCATTGTGATCCGTTCTGGACACCCTGAAAAGGACAAAGAAGAAATGAAATGAATTCAGAGATGACAATGAAAATAATTAGAGCCATGAAAAGCTTCTAGGTGAACAGTAAAACTGAATCTGTTCACTTCAGAAAAGAAGTGAAAAGATGAAGGTATTCAAAATAATGAATGGCACTAAAGAAAGTGAGTCCTGCTCATCATTTCCCATCATACAAGAGCAGAAGGACATCTGCTGAAAATGAAAGGTAAAGGGTGAAAAGCAATCCCTTTCCACAGCATAAGATTGCTAGGTGGAGCTCATTGCCACCAGAGGTAATTGAGGCCAAGAGTTTCACGAATTAAAAAGGAATGGAAATGTGCATGGAAAAAAAGAATATACTAGGCTCTAAAAATAAACTGTGATTGTGATTCAAATTTAATGGAACTCATCTTCCAGCTTAGGCTGCTGGACATGAAGCAGTCTTTGAGCGTGGGAGAAAGCAAACTGTTTTTCCCCTCAGAGGGTTTTTTCTCTAAAACTACCTGCTCTGGGATTTCTCAAACCTTCCACTGAAGCACTTAGCACTTTCTGCTGTCCCAGAGAGGATGCTGCAGCAGATGCATGAGGGTCCAGTTATAAACTAGTAGGTCCTGTTCTTCTGCACTGACAAATGACAGCAAAGCTGGAAGAAGCTAAATGTGGCCATGAGGAGACAAAAAGAGACAGTTTGTAAAAGTGCAGAAATGAAAACCAGCCCCAGAATAGGCTCAGTTCCTAAGCAGTCAAACTGCCAAAAAATGATGCTTCCATTAAGAAACTAGCAGAGGAAAACAAAAGGAAGCTTTGAGAATACTGTTCTTCAGGAAAGATTATTAAACTGACTCAAACCACTGAGAAAAAAAAAATCACCGTCTGTGCAAAGAAGAGCCACAAGTAATGCAGGAAGCACCGAGGACAGCAGGAGATGGCAGTTGCCTGAGTGAAAAGTGGAGTTGATGTCTTGACTCCCGTAGAGGAAGAAATAACAGATACATTTATTTCTTCTGAGTAGACTGGCTAAAATTGAATCTTTGGGGGGCTTTGTTTTTAAGAAATAAAATGTCAAAAGTACGTCCAGTTTTGGTCATTGTTTCTGTGTGACACACACTGCTACTTTCAGCATTCTCCGTGTTAAAGCAGTTAGCAAGCAATGATGCTTTGCGGCTTTCCAAGACGTAACGAATCGTGCCAGGTAGGAGTCTCTCTTGCTCCACTGACTATTGAGGGACTCAAGGCAGGCTAAGCACCTAACTGGGGCCCTAAGGTTAAAGAGCTAATAAAAAATACACAAACACATACATAATTTCTGTATTTCGGAAACATTCCATTTTCTTCCATCTATCTCTTCCAAAGTAGCACAAGTTCTGAATTCTTCCACGATTTGCATTTAAAGCACTACAGATATTCTGTTATATATACAGAATACAGGTTCTATCCAGGCATTTTTCTCCTCGCAGCATTGGTTCTGCCCCAGGGTCATTATTTATGTTATCTTAACTCTGCTGATGTCACCTGATTTTCTCATGTGGCATCGTCTTCAGATGGTATAGCTCACTCTGCACTAAGAGGTAAACATGACATAGGTTTTTGTGCAACTAGTTTTTCCTACGCAGCATTTTCTAAAGCCACAGGTGAAAAGATTAAATTGATCCTTCTATCTATGTTTTTGTGTGCAATGGAATGTCAAGCTATTCAGAAAGAAAAAGGAAAATAAAGAAATATTCATTTTCAGTTTGTTTTCCCTTGGAGGTAGGTAAATCCTTCTGTCACAAATTCTTTCGGTCTTTTTTTGTAAACGACTATCCACGGCCTTGGCGGCCATGCATGTCCTTTGAAGTTGTTCCTTTTTCTACACAGAAGTTCATCCTTTGAGCTGCTAGTGAAAGTGCAGAGAAGGGCAGACTGGAAGGGAAAAAATAACCAAGCAAGGACTGGGGAAAGTCTAACACATCTCCATCCCTCAATCCCTCCATTCTTATTGATAGCAGAAAACTCACAATATTACCAACTTGATCCACTGTTTGATTTTTGTTTTTCATATAAAAGGCCGGTTCTGGAACACAGACAATTATTAAGGCTTCAGAGGTTTTGCAATAACCAATATGAGCTTGGAACCAGTGATCGAACTATCTGGTATTTAAATACATACGGAAACAATTTGCTGCCCAGTATCAGGGACAGGGAATGTTAACTGCTGAAATATTTATTCATAGACCTTTGACAATTCAGTTCTGGGTATGCATGAGACTTGTCAGAGACAGGTACAGCAATGTGGGTGAAAAAAAATACTGTAAAGTCAAAAGTTCTTTTTGCAGCTCAGAGCACATAATTTTTGGACAATTGATAAAAGTTAGAGACTGAAGGGAGCAAGCTTGACTATGTGATCATCTATTGGTCAAACTTCTTTACTGACCTCAGTGGGAAATGATGTAAACTTAAAAATAAAAATGAAACAAGATGAGTCTGACAGCTTCAGCCTCTGCTATGGCATGAGCTGGAATATTACAGGTGGTCTCATATCACCTGGTTGTGCACCCTGTAACTAGGTGAGGCACTTACCCAGTTTCTCTGAGATTCAACATGAGCTAAAAGCTTAATCTAAGTAAGATCAAAGTGATTTATGATCAAATCAAAGTGACTTTTGTGTGTGTGTGCATGTGCGTGAAACCTGAAAAATAAAAAAGCAGTGATGACATCTGTTCCGTCTTTTCTCATCCTTAGGTTTGCCCTGTAGGCCTCCTGCCCAAAGACCTATAAATGGGATGGGTAAACAAGTAATACAGGTGTAAAAAAAAATATTTCCTATCTGTGCCTCAAAAGAAAAGCTCAGCCAGTTGGACAGCTGTGCATCTTTGTACATAACTAGAACTCCCCATTAGGGGACTGTAACTTTGGGACTAAGACTTCAGTGAAACTCTCTCATCTAAAAAAAAATAATTTGGCTGCCAAGACAAATTGACTTGGCTCTTCTGAAATAGAAAAATAAGCCAGCTAGGCCAGAATGTAAAATTATGAAGCAATTTGGATAAACTGAAAAGTACTTCGGAAAACCAGAAGGAAAATATGAGAAGGGAAAATTATAATGTACCAATTAAAGTTGAAAGTGTGTTATCCATGCTAATGCAGAATTCTGTCTTGCTTTTTTTTCCCTAGTAGAGTCTTCAAAAATACTAATTTAGTTTCAGCATCTCACACTAGCAGAAGAATGACAACAGTAATAACAAAATATCACACTTCAAATAAGCAACAGAAAAAAATGGGTCTTTTAGTTCTTATTCACTTTTGTAATAGCTTGTGTCCATTAAAATTCATAGCGATTTCAATAGGATCATAATTTCACTGTCTTTTGGAAAATCAGCAAACAATACAGTCCTCTGACAATATTTTAGATTCATGAAAAATAACCCTATGGGAGTGAAAAATACACTTGCATTTTGACAGTATTAGCTGCCCTCACTTCCACTTCCCAGTCAAATTTCCATGCACGCACAGATATACATCCTGAGGTATTTTTTCATAGTAGTTTCCCTTACCACCACCACCAGAGAGGATTTAGTGTTGTTTTACCAATTCAGAGCCTTGCTAAACCACACTCTGAACCAATTCACCCCTCAATCATGCTAAGTTTCATTAAGATCCAAGCGAAGAGAGACACTTTGCAGTGATATTTTATAAAGGAATCACGTATGAAAAAGCAGTTGGCAGGGCCAGCTCACAGACCCCAAAACAGGCTTTCAATATCACAAGGTTACGCGTTTGGGTAGTAAAGAACTCAGAAAAAGGCCAAACCCCACACCCTTTAAAATGAAAGAAAAGCTCATAGCTCCATTCCTATAAAAGTGCATTAAACTTTGTGACTGCAGTCAGCCCAGCCGCTGGGCCAGCCCTGGCAGCACCTCCCGCAGGCTCAAAAGTCCAAACGAAGCGAGGTAAAGCCGATATCTTTAGCTCAGGAGCTTTCTGCCGCCTTCTTGGCCCCTTGCCTGCTCTTTGCACTTCGCAGTGCCCTTCAGACCTGCCACAAAATGCAAGGCTGAAGCAAAAGTCCAAAGCCAGCAGGGACCGTGGGCTCGGGAGAAGCTGTGGCAGCAAAGCCAAAGGGAGAGAAGAGGCCTAATCCTTGCCAGTGAGGAGTGGTGCAGGGGAAGCCGAAGAGGAAAGTGCAGGGCTTTCCCTTCAGCAGAAATGGTATTTAAAACTATGCAGATCTAAGCTATTTTATAGTGGATGGGCACTATGAAAATCAGGGATTATTCACAGGAAAGTATTTAGATGAGGTTCTCACTCCTATGGGAGCATCCTAAGCTGAGTGTAACTGCTAAATCTCTGGACAACTATGAGGGAGAAGCTGCGGTGATTTACTCTGGCCAAGAAAGGTTTTTATAAGCTTGGATCTCTTCCGAGACCATTGCTTTCCACAACAAGCACCATCGCTGCCATGCTCTATGCCCTTGTCTTCACCTGCATGGAGGCTTTGACACAGGGACTCTCCTTTTCAATGCTTATTTTGCCCAGAAAACCTCACTCAGGGGGACTTTGAGCCTCAGTTGAGATTCTCCCAGCCTAGCAGAAATACAAATAATGGCAAAAGACACCAACTAAAGATATTAAAAAAGACCCTGCCTTTTCCAAGTGTGCTTTCTGGGGCTCGGAGGCTCTGCCTGCTTATTTGGAGAGAGGGCCTGGCCCCACAGCCAGGACCCAGCTGGTAACCACAGGGGAACAGAAATGAAAAGCTGGTGGAGAGAAATCCAGAGAGGGGGCCAGGACACAGCCACGTATTGCCTACGCACGCAGAGAGGTCCAACACGCAGCATCAGCCGGAACTCTGCCCAGATGTGTTAGGCAATTCCCTACTGATATGGATTGCATCAGCCCTCCGGACACAGCTAAATCAGGCCAGAGACTTTTACTGTCTTTGAAACTCTTTAAAACACACAGTAAAAGCTTTGGTTTCTTTCTTTTCTTTCTTTTTTCTTTTTTTTTTTTTTTCCATTGTTAAGAAACAGCTGACTCCATATGTTTGTGATATTTTCAGCTCGTTTGTTGTGTAAGTTCTTTATTCCCTTTAACGTAACTCAGCCATACTGTCCATGTAGTTTTCAAATATGAGGCATAAATAAGCAGAGCAGTAAGTGCAGACTCCAGTTGCTCTGCCTTATAGGTGGTGCCTTCTCTCACGATGGTGCAGGGTTTGGGGCTTTGACTCGCTTTGTCTTCAATTTATGCACAGGTTCCCCATTTCCCCAGCCGTCTCCTGACAACCTTGCAGTTGGGGTTGGTCATTAATAAATAATTGGGGTTAGTCATTAATAATTAGGTTATAAAAATACTCTAGTCATTAATAATTAGGTTAGAAAAAACACTCTAACCAGCCTTGCTTGCACGTTCTGCTTAAAGTAATCTCCTGCTTCAAAGCATCTCTTCCAGCCGCATGATGGCTTTCCTCCAGCAGAAACTTTCTGCAAGCTGGTTTTATGAATGGCCCGAGCATCCCTCCTGTCCTCCGCAAACTGCTAGTTGGATCAAACTGACACGCGCAGAAGCGGGAGGGGAACGGGGTCAAAACAGCGCTCGTTTTTGCACCACCTTTCTGCCAAGCGAGGAAGGGGAGTCGTCCCTGCGAAGGGCGCCCGGCCGCTGCCCTGGGGCTTTGAGGAGCGAGGCCGCAGCCAGTGGCAAGAGTGAAGGAGGCAGGTGCTGGCGGCGCCGCGGGCTCTCACTGCCACGTCGGGGCCTTCCGCGCCATTCCCAGCCGGGGCCTAGTGCAGCCATGTTGTGGATTAACTCTTGCTGGCTCAGAGGGAATGAGAAAAGCCAGCTCTGGAGAGGCACCAGAAAATGAGAGAGCTGTCCAGCAGGCCTGCCTTTGCAGACCCATCCTAATGCTCCTACAAATTCTGTTTACCTCTCCTGACTCTCACTACCCTGCTGCTCTCTGGACTTTTGATCTTTAGCCAGATCTCTGGACATGGTTCCTCTGGCTAATGAAGACATCCATTACCCAGATATTGTCACCCACTAATGGCATACTACATGCTAGTATGTTCTAGCCACTTATGTTTGGAGCTAAACTGAAGGATCCCAGTTTTTTTTGCTCACTAGGAACAGCTCAGCTGATTCCAGGAGACCTTTTGGCCTGAGTAAGCACTCTCCAAATCCCACCCTCCAGATGCCTTTTATTTTACACTAGGAAGTACTTTAAGAAACTCTGGGATGCTTCAGGTTATGCAAGGGCTGACAGGGGAAAAAACATGGATGCCATCCAAGCAGCACTGTAGGATGAGCGATTCAGATGCAAAGTGGACAGGAATCAACGTAACTTAGAGGGGTTGGGGAAGGCATGGGAAGGAGTAGGACCAGAAGCTGGAGTGGGAAAAGACAAAGAAAATAAAGAGGCACATTGGGGGGAACACAGCAGGTTTGGATGCTGGCAGGACCAACAGAAGAAAAAACATGTTGGGAGAGTAGAAAAATAAAACTGTGCCTGTCTGAGCAGTGAGAACATAAAAGAGCAAAGCAGGGACTGGTATTCAACAGTCGGAAGTAGTAGGAAGACTGCAGTATAAATAAAACACTGTAGAGGAAACACAGAAGCCTGGAGAGAACTGGGAATGCAGAAAAAGGAGAGCATATGGGATGAGGGTAGAGCAAGTAGGACGTGGCAAAAAGGTGGAACAACTAAAGCCGAAGTATCTGAGTCCAGGAGCTCACAGGGGCTTAGTCTCACCTTACCTTTTCTGTCAACAAATACCTACAAAAGTTCCTGGCAAAGTGTCCCAGCTCTCCCGGGAGCCCTGTCCACCCGGCACAGGGCAGCCAGCAACTGTTCTCTGTCATGTTCTTGGTTGTGTAATTGGCATTGGTCCCTGCACAGAAACTTAGGTTTTCATCCCTGTTGTTGACATGCCCACAGGTACAAACAGCATGATTAAACCCCTCTGTTTTCTTTGCTTTTTGGAAACCAGACTCCCAATCTGGATTACATTTCATGTTGCATTGTATAACCCCTGTACAGAGAATCCGTATTACGAGAAAACACTCACCAAGGGTTCTGCTCCACTGGCAGAGAAGGCTGGAAATTCTCTCTCATACTACAATGTGCCATAAGTAAACACAGCCTATTTCTTTCTAAGAGATTTCAAATGAAATTTTTGGAGCCAGAGCAAAAGAAATATATTCTTCTTAAAGTCAAGCAGGTGGAAGAAAGGCATTTTAATTTGACTTTTCCAGAGGAAAAGCAGCACTTCCAGCACAACACAGTCACACTTCTTGGACAGATAAAATTAAAACCTGTCAACACATTTTAATTTTGTAGAAATGGCATTTTACCTCAGTGAATAAACTTGGGTTATTTTTAACTCAAACTTTCTATTGTTAATCTATAAAATGAAGTAATATCATCTATTTCTCTATTTGAGATGCTATGAAAATAAAATAAAATGTGAAGCACTCAGTTGCTACAGTAGTTAATATTATAGGAAAAGGCCTGTGAGGAAAAAAAGGATGTCATCTTCACAATAGGAGTCATGAGCATTATGTTAACCTTAAGGCCCACAAAATGATGAAGAGTTAAAAAACATACTGAGGCCCTGCCCATGCTGGGCAGTTCATTCAGGCAAATATCCTGCAGGTAAGGAAAAAAAAAAAAAAGGTATGCACTGATATAATTACAGGCTTCATACCTCACATAGGGGGATACTCAGGCATCCTTCTTTCTCATATTTTCTAGAGAGTCTTTTAGGTGACCTGGCAGTCAGAGGAATGTTTCTGTTAGTTGGTTGCTTGTGTCAAACTCAATTTGAATGCATAATTTTGTCTCTCACCTGGGTATTTCAGAACTTATGTACTATCCTTTTCCCATTAGAAAAGGTACCTCATTAATATAGATAAAATATGCCATACATATATTTAAAAATGCACTAAATTTCTGCTCTAACCTGTGTCCACATTCTATATTTTTCGCGTTGGAAGATTTTTTTTATCAGCTTTTAGCTTCACTGTATTTTCAATATAAATGAAATGCTTAATAATCGCAAGACAGGACAGAACTTGCTACATTTTGAAACTGAAGTATGCTTGCGTGCTTAAGAGCATTTGGCTTTGTGCTTTGTGTCTCACCAACAACGCACCCAGGTGAGTTGCCATTGGATAGCGACTTAATCCCTGTCATGTTTAATCACTACGCTAAAAGATTTAAAGACTAATGTTAAAGACCATTCAACTCGGGCACCATAGATGGAGCTGGGAAAAGGCATTTGCTTCGCACTGTCAAAACGCATTTCAAATCTTTAAGAGCCAGTCAGGAGACGGGAGAAAGAATCGTTTTCTCTGTAATCCCCTTGTGGCTCAGGCATCTGCTCTGATGTCCTCTGACCTACTGTAAGTTTTACATACAGGGTGTTACTTGCCCCATTTCCTTAAATAACTGTCATGGACAATTAGCTCCAAGCCACCTCTGTGCTGTTTGACACCAATAACAGAGCTGTTACTTCAAGGAACGCACTGGACTCTCTGCAGTGAGGATGACTCCTCCACTCCCCAGTGCAAAAGACCTGAGGGCCCTGATCCACATTCCCTGAGGAATTTGACCCCAGTAATATAAGCCCTCTGGCTTGAAACGCACATTGTTGCTGTATCTCGTTGCTAGCAGCAGCAACCGGGGCTGTTTCTGTCTGCTCAATTGGTTATAAAGTGAGAAGCCTCTCTTGGAGGTGCGGACTTTGCTATAATTCCCCAAGTGCTGTTAGTAGGTGTTTAACTGAGATCTCAGAGAGCTGAGAAATACAACCCATGTGGAATGCAGCTGCACCTCCAGGTTTGTCCCCTGGGGCCCTGTTATTCAGATGCTGCATAAACTTCACTGCCTTCTAAATTCATTTCTCAGGCCTAAATCAAGTAGTATACCATGACTTGTAAAAACACTTGTGACTTGGATCCTCTGTATCTGAGAAAGCAACTCTCCCTGTTTTCAGCCCGGAAACCCATCAGCCAGAGGACTCTGACACTACACTCAAACTAAGGTGCAAACGCAGTGCCTTCTCTGACGTGTCCCACAGCCTGTCCTCGCTGTCCAGTGACTGCTGGAGGTCACCATGGCTTCTTCCCTGAGTTTGTCACCAGTTTTCTTCCAGTGGGAACAAGGGTAGGTCATGAAGTAGGAATGACACATGCCAGGTCTCCTTCTAACATGCCATCAGGATGCAGGCACCACAGCTCAGAGGGGTCCTCATAGTTGCCCAATCAGATGCCTCAGTCTCGAAGAAGGATACGCCATTCAAATACGCCATACTTGGCAAAGACCACCTTTAATCAACTTCAGGAGTGGCTTTGAGGTTAATTAGCCGTTTAATCAAACCATTTCCAGAATGCCATATGGAGGAACAGAGAGAGATTTTTTTTCAGTTGGCACTTTCCTAACTGGTGTGGTGATAGGCAACTTTGCTGTTCAGTTTATATGTGTCATGTCTAAATGCATCTGGAGGTGGTATAGAGATGCAAAAAAACAAAAGAACAAAGTAATCAAGTTAATTCGAATATTGATTTTAACCATATTCATCCAATAGCCAGCTGCATTTGAGATTTTGGGTTTACAGTACAATTCCTCTTCTTACAAAGAATTGAACAAGGGTCTGAACCTGCATTACTTGGCTTGTACAGCCTTCTCTGTGAACAACATGAGCAGTCCAAAGCCTTTCAGATTTCTTTCCCAAGTGGATAATGAACTAGTATCGTCATTATCAGTGTATATACTATCTGTATATTTGATTTGTTTACAGATAAGTTAAATCTTTCACAGGTAGTCCTACAGCAATCTCATTCCAGATCCCAGAACCTGCCACAAACTTCGAGCGAGCAACTCCCTTTCAGTAATCAACTTCTGCCTGGTCCCAGGGAACAATTACATCCCTCCCTGATACTTTCCCTGTTACCCTATAATTTTTGCTGCCTTGACTTAAAATGTTTGCACAGCCACAAAACAGCAGAATATCACACATCTTTCCAAGCATCAAGTCTTGTACGTATCATAAAAATAAATAAATAAAATAAGGTAGAATACACAGTGATGTCTGCTGTTATAGAAGCTTTATCAGAGGGGTCTTCTCAGTAAAGTAATTCCTTGTGAATGTTCATGCAGATTTACAGTGCCTCCATGTAAATGATTAGCAACCTCTTCTATTTCTCCTCATTTTATGTTAACAATATGTGGGCTCATTTAAAGTATGCAACCTCTTTTTCAATTAAGTTCAATTTAGTTATTTATTACTATTTCCTTATCAAGTAAAAAAATGGCCTTTGTCGTAGCTGTGTACCCAATACAGGTAGGTCTTAATATGCAAAAACAACCTTTTTAATTGTTTATCATAAAGTCGGCTTGTTTTTCCATGCATTAATACACATATACACATGCTGAAACAAAAAAGTTAAGGGAAATAAAATGATTTCTTGATCAATCATGGCCAACAACAGGTATTTGCAGACGGCATAAATCATGATCTCTGTACCCAACAGAATAATTGGCTTGAGTAAGGAGAGGAGGACTTAGCCTATGGTGTTAATGTAAATGTAAAATAAAAGACCATTCAGCTGCAAGATAGCATTATTCACATGATTTGCGTGTAGTCTTCCTTAAACAGAATGGCAAGTGGCCTCATCGTGAGCTAACCACACTTTTTAATTTAAGAGAGAGGAAACAGAAATGTGAATATGGATGGATTGTCACTGAGTGTCAGCTTGTGAGCTCTCCCTCACCACAAATATGTGGTGCCTATGGAAACACTTTCTAAGGAAACCTCCATATGCATTGCTGATGTTCCTTGCTTATCAAATGCCCCAATATTTGTGCATTGCCACAGTAAGTCTGAGGATCGCAGCTTCATTTGGTGCTAATCTTCAGAGCTCACATCTAGTTCTGAGTGTTTTGAAACTAATTTTGATACTGTTTTCAACTACCTTTGGTTCATGATCTCACAGATTTGACATAACATAAGTTATGTCTTAATTTGTAATTAAGTGTGGGGCTCACTCACGATACACTATATTTCCAGGACTAAAAAGCATATAGTTTCCAAAGTTGCAAGCACTTACCATGTTATACAACTCTTAAATAAGGATTCTACATGCCTTCAACTAAACCAAACCACAGGGTTCTGAGGGCAAAGATTTTCTAGTGTGTACTTCGCTTTCAGGCCCAGTGGGCATGTTTTTATGTGGAAAAAAAAAAAAGAGAACTGCTTGCTGCTTTTAGGAGCTTATTTGTTTAGCTAAACAGTGAAGAGAATATAATTGTTTGTAAACATGGGATTAACCAAAGCAATACACTGAAAATGGAAGGATGTTCCTTTTAGAAAATAACATGCCAGTCTTAGAAACACCAGTATAGATATTTTAATGAAAGATAAATCCTAATCTTAAACAAGGTATTTTATCACACTTCCCCTCCTTCTGAGAGACAGAATCTTAAGCAATTTCCTCCTGTTTCTCTGTTAACTTCAGGTTGGAGGGGGTAATTTGTACTTTGAATAAAAAGTTATCATTCTAGTATGAACACTCACAGTGTTGAGTGAGTCACAAAAAAAATGCACTTTGGGTTCAACAGCAGACCAATATGAGCTTACTGGACCTTTTCACCTCCTTCATGGTCATTACGGACAAAAGTTTGTAATAACAGACTAGCATCATGTCTGGCTCATATAGCAAGAAAGGAAAATGAAAAACAGCAGAATGCACAGAGATGAGAGAATCTACATCATATAAGAATCTTACCAGTAAAGTCATGCCTTGTGAATGCTCAACCAGATGTACAGTGTGTTCATAATGACATCAATTTTCATCAATTTGGAAGTGTGTAATGACATTAATTTTCAATATCCTCTCCAGATGGGTGAGGATTCCAGTTGATGGACTTCTTAAATCCCCTGCCACTTATGGGAAGGCCTATAGGCTCTCACCTGGTGCTTTCCTTTGCAAAAGCAATATCAGTTCAACCTTTTGGGGTTACAGGATAATCCCTGAGCACCAAATCATATCTGCTCTGTGATTTCTTTATATTTCCTTCCATTACTGTAAGCCTGCCAGGGAACCTGTAAGCTTACAAAGAAAAACCGACAAAAAGTCACAAATAACATTTATTGTATCTGTTTGAATCTGCTGCTCGTGTGCACTAAGATCACTTCATACCGTCTCCAATGTCTCCGCACATTGTTAAGTGGCTGATTTGTTAAGGAAAATAAGCTACATCTATTATTATATGCCTACAATAAGGGATCACTGTAGGTTAGTAACTAAACTAGTTCAAAGGAACTTGTCCGGTCTGTAACAACACAAGAGTTTGGTCACAAGTTCAGCGTTTGCCATATAAGGAAAATAAAATCAGTATTCAGTTCATACAGAAACAGTTCATACAGATTAAACATCAGTATGAAAAAATTATCATGGAAAATTGTTTCATACCTGGGGTTTTCTGAGTTATAAAAGAATGAAGAACCTGTTTTAAAAGATATTTTTAGTTCAAACGGGTTCAGCATCCAGACAGCTCCAGCCACCACATTTCAAAGAGAAAAGCAGTGGGAATGAGCAGCTCTGAAACACCTTGGTAAAATTCCAAAGTCTACTTCCATTCTAAGGGCCGCACCTTCCCGTCCTTATTCAGGAAAATCTGCCCTCTACTTTAACTGAGCCCTCCCCTGTCATGCAGGATATCGCTTTCTCTTACTTATTCAGCATGTCAAACAGAAAATATCATTTGTTAATATTACAAAATGTAATTAAGCAAGGAAAGTCATGAAAGCAAAACCAAGAATGCAAAGAAGTCCCCTTACTAATAGGACTATGTTTAGAAAGTGGTGTATTGAAATGTATGGACTAGATAATCAATGTTTTTCCATCCACCTATTGAATACATTTGTCTGCTACATAATGACCTAGATGGTCTCTTCTGATACATGTGTGTTAAAAGAGAGTCTGGGGGATATCTGAGCTCTTAGGGCAAAGGCATGACGCCTATATCTCTATGTCCCGCGGGACGAGACTGGGATATACAGCAGATATACAGCAGTTTCTATAGAAAGGCAATCCAAGCACGTGGGTCAGATGCAGCCCACAGCCCACTCCCCTTGGACCCCAAGTGTAACACAGCAGCTTCCAAGGGATACCTGTACGGAGTTATAAATGAATGCTTTCATCCTCTTCTCCTCAGCTACATTCTCTAGATGGTCAATATTTCCAGAGTCCTCATCCTTCTGCCCCTTCCTCTGACACTTCATGGAAGTAGGGCAGGAGCAAAACCCAATACACAAGAACCATATTTCCACTGAACACTGAAAACAGGCAATTCAGAGTGGGATAGGTTTGACAGGCAGCTTAAACACTCCTTATTCTCCCCCATTCCCTCTTCATTTTTTTTTTCCCTGTAAGGGGTAAGCATGATCTGATTCGTTATGTTTATATAGTGATCAAAAAAATGGGGTGACTTGCATCGTCTATCCTTTGGGTAAGGACATATCAGGGGTAGGGCCCACTGGCTAAAGGACGCTAAATCTGCTATTGCTACTGCTGCAACACTTGAGGAAAAGTTAGAGGAAAAGCTAGAGGAAAACAAGAAATGAGTAGCTCTGCTGAGGGAAGGTTGAGAGCTGGGTTTCTCAGGCACATCCTCTGACATCTCAGCTAAGAAAAGATTGAGCTGAGGATGATGCTGTTTTTCCTCACACTAAATGCGGTTTAGTTTTCAAGCAAGCAGTTTTCAAGAGCTCCTTCCTTGACAAATCAAAACCTCACCAAACAACAGTATTGCTAACAAAGTTGGTCAAATAACAATGGCTGTGGAAAGTTGCTCATTGTATGCTAATTACATGAGCCTCCAACTTTTCCCTTACACTAAGATGACCTTTTAAAAATCATTTATTAACTGGAAAAAAACATGGATAGCTGGTTGGACCTGATTTCCACAAAGTGTCACAGCACTGCTCTTAACCAAGCCATGTCTTGTACTCAAGGATTGAGCAGCTTTTTAACAAAAAAAAAAAAAAAAGAAAAGAAAACCAAAACTATAAATTGAATTTGTCCAGTATAACCCAAAAATACAGTGAGTTTTTGGCATCATATAAGTTCCTCCTGGAAAAATAGTGTCTCATCTCAGAAGCAGTACTACCAACTGGGCGTTGCGTGGTCCCCCGTTGTAGAAAAACACGGGCTGTGTTTGTGCTGGGGTTGCTTGTCAGAGTGGTTTATTTAGCCACGGCAGGTTGATATATACAGATACCTGCACCCTTCCAAGCATTATCAAGCACATCACATTAATTGCACAAAGTCATTTATCTCTGCTCAGCATGTCAGACATATATATACATATATAGGAAAAATAACCTAGGCATGTGATCAGAAAAGCAGCTATGTCAGTCAGGCTTCTCTTTTACAGCCAAAACAACGGTTCACCCCAGCTTGCCTTGCTATGTGATGCAAGACAGGTTTCAGCTGTGTGCTGCAGCGTGTACCACGAGGCTCCCATAAAATCTCTGAGCAAACATACGTATAGCTCCTATGCATCTTTCCAACTACAGCAAGTGCTCAAAACTTCTTTCTGAAACTGGACACCACCTTAGGAACTAAGGCCAGGTTGTAAATGCAGAGAAGCAGCTGATAGAGCACAGAGCAGAAAAAGACAGGAAAAGAAAATGGGATCCAAATGCCTGCAGTGCTGGCACCCTTATAGTACAAAATAGGAAAGGAGGTAGAGTAGAAAAAATATATATGTTATAGATATATTCCAATTCATCTGCAGAGGTGAGCAAAGAAAACGTGCTGGAAACCTGCAGAGAAGCACAAGCCCAGGTCTCACAGGGAAGAGCACAGATGTCTCCAGGCTGCTCTTTCAAGAAGACAGGGTGAGGTAAGCTGAAGGCCAGGCTAACAGAAAGTTGGCACCTGGGACTCAAAGATGAAGACAGGAGCATGAGCAGCCCCCCCTTCCACACTGGTCCTCTGCTACAGCGCAGAGGCCACCGTGCTGTGCGCAAGGCTCAGGGAAGCAGCCTCTCCCCTAGGCAGCTCAGTTCACCAGAACAGCAGGAAATCTCCCTGGGCTCGCAATGAGGAACTCAGACCAGTCACCTGACCGAGATCAGTTTCCGTGCCAGAAGCGGGAAGCGCTTCAAGACACCACGAATCTCCAGGGCGTCATTTCACCAAGAGACCAGCTGGTCTCCTTGTGTGAGGAATGGGGAGAAGCCTGTGGAAAAATCCAATCCTCTGTGGTAGCTCAGGTTCAAAAATGAAATACCAGCAATCATTCTTGGTAGTAATGTTCACTCATCACTCATTACCTTTCCTTTTCCCATTGGGGAACCAGATCTGACAGAAGTGAATGTACAGCTTAGTTATGGAATCAAGCAAACTTTCTTAGGTGCTGCTTCTATTTAGAGGGGGGTATAATGTGAAAATGTGAAATCATGGCTGGGTCATTTCTGTAAGACTTAAAGAAGTTAACTGTTAGTCACTCCACTTGCTTTAGTCGTATCTAATCCTACTTATAGTTTTACCGTAGCTATCAGTACAAGGAGGGTCATGTTCCCTATAAATGGCAAATGGTTGAGCAGTCAGAAAGGACGAGATGGGTTATAAGATTTTTTGAGGCACATTACCAATGACGTTAAACTAGTTAAATCCTCATCATAATGCATCACGGCAAGAACTGGAGAAAAGGTTCAAAACGATGTCCTCTTCAAGTGCAACTGCACGAGGTGCTCAACCTCAAAGCATCTTGCTTGTCTGCTGAGACCTGGTCATGAGCCTCAGCCTCCACCACACTGTCCTAGCTTCATCTCCTGCTAAGGTTCACCTCTGCCAAGGTTCACCCTGCATTAAGCCCCTTGACTTGCAATCCATTATAGGCGACTGCCAGGAGGACCACAGGGTTAAGAGCTCAAGTCTCCCTGTCCACATTGAAAATCAGCAAGTATTAGCCAGGAATGTTATCCCCACCTCCATTTTTTTTCTAGGAAAGAAGACATGTTCCCACTCCTTACCTTAGCAACAACCTACACTCCTGTAATCATCACTCAGTCTCCCTACAGGTATTTTTTTACCTCTCCATCACCAAGCTTAAGCTCTAACTCAGACCCTCAAGGTTTCATTTCATTGCTGACCATTTTTTTCCCTATCCTCATCATTTTATCTGCAAAGGGAGGCCTAAAGGGTTCAGCTACCAGCAGCCCAAAGCACTTGGTTCCCACTCATGCCACTTCAGTGTACTTTTTCTGTTTAAGAGGATAAGCTAAGGTAGATTGCTCATGAAAAGATACCTATCATCTAAGGGGTTACATCTTCAGAATTTCAATAGCTCATTTTCACTCTGATAATTCTTGGAATTAGAGAAGAGTATTATCATGTCTTTTGTATTTGTGTTTTTCACATGAAACGAGGACAAGACATGCAGTGTTCTGTGTATGTTTACTGAGACATCTCCAGAGGAAACTATTTTCTTGTGCGAAGCTCTGAAGTGAAACATCAACAGCTACTGAAATTCATACACAACAGACTTGGCTCACTACAGCGTTTCTCAAACATTACAAGTAAATTGTGAATTGGGCTGAGAATTCTATTTACAATGTCCTTTTCCTCCCTCTGAAACCACTGTCTATTTCATGTAACTTGTGTACCAGAAGCGATTTGTGTCTGTTCTCTTTCAGCAGTTAAAAAAAGACACTTGCTCCCAACTGTCTGGATGCTAAGACTGTCCTTTCTGCAGGGCTTCTACTTAGCGATCGGGCTGTTAACTTTCATTGTTGATTTTTGTTTAACCCAGTATAAGTCAAATCACATAATTGAAGCACAGCACTGGAGTCTGTATTATGGAGATTATCACTGCAAAGTACAGTCTAACCACTTGCTCTCCTCAACTGCAATTCACGCCCATGCCCTGAAGCTGCAGTAGGGATTAGTGAGGAAGCTGGGAGTGGTGGTTTTTCCACATGGAATCCCAATCAGATTTCTCCAAATTCAGAGGCTGCGCGGCTGAGCAGATCCAGTTGCTTCCCAGCAGCTGGTTACACCAGTGCGAAGGAGCTAAAAGCACTCAAGGCAGCAAAAGCATTTTTATCTCATAACATTTGAGCACTTTATAATATGTAAACTACTTTCACGAACCAGGGCGGTACAAATCTTCCCCTCTGTAACAGAAACAACTTGGATGCATCAAGGGCCATGCTTAATCTATGGCAAGTCAAGCTACTCCAGTTCCAAAAAAGCTGCAAACGTATAATGTGAAATCTCAAACTGATTTAGTGCCTCCTCACCAATAGCAATTTATTCCTGGCAGAATTAAAGTGAAATTCATCACACAGCTTAGTCAACCATGCCCTACTGCCACACAGCAATTTGCTCTGGGTATATTCCTTAATGTATCACTCTTCACATACCCACAACCAGGAGCGTTATCCCCACCTTCTTAAAACAGAAGCAAAGTCGAGTCAAAACACACACAACCCTCCATCCATAGCATCCACATCAGCAGGATCCAGTCCTGCATCTTTTCCCCATCTGCTATCATCTATCTTCCTCACACTGACATATGTGGATTTAGAGATATTTCTCTTGATTTTTTTTAGAAGAAAGCCTGAGACATTTACAAGTAATATTACCTCAGGACAGTGACAGGCCATGACCTGACCATTACCAATCCAGGACAAGATACTGGAATAAATAGTTCCATGGGAAAAAAATTCCACTTACATTCTGAGTGGGTCAAAAAAAAAAAGACTAAATCAACTTTCAGGAACTATTAGGAAAGAAAGAGGAGGAAAACCACCATGATTATACATATATCCATAGTATCTTGGCTATTTTGAGTGGTTCTGGTCCTTCCTGCTATAAGGATGCATGTGACTATAAAGACGATCAAAGATCTTTATTAAAGTTATGCAAAGAGCTTCCATACAATCATGGACTGGAGTAGCTTCCAGCAAGGACTTTAGGAGCATCACATAAAAACAGCAGGGATAAAATTACAAAGAACAAAGCTAGGCTGCAGCTGGAACTGGTGAGGAATGTGAAAGACAAGAAGGGACATTGGAAGTACAACAGCAGCAAAAGGAGGGCCAAGGAAATTGGGCTGCTGTTCAACGGGACAGAGCACATAGTGACAAAGGACTTGGAAAAGGCAGTGCCATCTTTACTGACGAGGTGTCTTCCAGGGTTCCCAGGTCTCTCTATGCCTGCTAACAATGTCTAGGGGAGAAAGAGCCTCACAGAAGAGGAGAGGATGAAATCAGGGACTATTTAGATAAAGTGGGGATCTACAGGTTCTCCCGACCAAGTGGGTTGGCTCTGCCAAGCGTGCGGAGCAAGTTGGGCAACGTCACTGCGAGGCCACTTTCTATCACCTCTGAAAGGTGATGTCATAGAGAACCTCATGAGAGGTTCCTGATGACCAGAGAAAGGAAACGCTCTGGAGAACGTGAGGCTGATCAGCCTCACCTCAGATCCTAGGAGGCTACTACTGGGCTCAATAAGGTGACAAGGAACAGCCACCATGGATTTACCAAAAGCAAATCAGGCCTGACCAACCATACTGCACTCTCCAACGAGACTGTGGGCAACGGGACAGCATAAGATGTTGTTTTCTTGGGCTCTAGCAAGGCCTGTGACACAATTCCCCATAGCATCCTTATAGAAAAGCAGGAGATAAGGACTGCACATGTGGGGTCTGCCACAGAGCAATGAAAAGTAGGAAGAGACCTGCATCTCCCACGCATAGCATTTTTGACACATTATTATTTCTAGGGACATGGGAAGGCTCAAGGCAGAATAAACTTTGCCCTGAATCTGAAATGTTAATACATCAAAGTTGGCAGGTTTTGTTATTGCGTGGGAGAGAGCCTCCGGTTACAAGAGTTTGTGTTCATTTCCATGATTATTTTTGGATGCATGTCTGGGGTTAATGTCATCTCTAGAGTATTTCACTCAGTCTTAACATTTCAGTTATGTCCACCACCATATTCTCCGAGTATTAGAACTGCATCCACAGATTTGTAATTCCATAGTTTTTAAGTCCACTGACTTTACCAGTGATTACCCTGCAACATACATGATAAGTTTTTCAGAATGTGCTAAAATTGCTGTGTATCCATGTCATAGGAATTCTTACAAACTCAAATAGATGAATGTATAAAATTCTTACACATCTTAAACATACATTTCCTGGCCAAGAGTGAATAATTTATTTCAGCATCAGAGTTTGGTGAACTTATTTTTATGATTTTATGACTTATGATTGTAACAGCTTATTCTGTTAAATACTCTCCAATTCTGCCAATTCCGCAAAGCAGTTTCTTGCTCTGTGTCTCCCAGGCTCGTTTTTGTTTTCTGTATATATGTATATATTTATACGCTGTTGTTTACATATAAGCCACACTGTATGTAAACCTTTGCGATTCAAGTGTGGAATCATCAATGGCTAGAACAACATCAGGCTTCAGGCAACCTGAACATACCCTGGCACTGCCCCATGCCCTTCCACCCAAGCGCATGGGCAAAGGCAGCAAGATCCTCGCTACGCTTCAAGAAATCCTCTGGCCTCGCTCTTCCCTTCCTTTCTGTAACGTTAGCTGCCGTAGGGACAGTGGCACAGCCCGGCCTGGGCTGACGCGCCTCGGCTGGTGACAGCAGCGACATATGGCTCTGCCGCTGACTGGCTTCCAAAGGTCACAGGCCGTTCCTCTTCCTGCACTCCTGCCTGCCGCCGCTGGCACGCTGCCCGCGCTGAGCTCGATGAAGCGCAGCGAACTGATTGCGCCGGGGCTCCCGGCCTGCCGATACATCAGATCCCTGTGATGGGAGTCAGCTGGGGGAATTCACTGGGGAATTATGAGGCAGGGGACACGCTTTTGTTAGAGCAGCCACGTGCCTTGCTGCATTGCCACCCCTCCGGCTGTGTGCCCGTCTGTAGGTGTGTGGTATACGTGTTGCATATAGACAGGTGCGTATCTGTGCGTGCACACAGCATGAGCGCGCGTGTGCGTGCATTTATATAAAGCTACATTTTTACATGACTGCATGCGTATATATATGTGGGCATTTGTATATGCACGCAGGTACATATGTGAGCAAACGTGTGTGTCAGTACCTGCACACATAGGGGCGGGCATACAGGTGTATGCACATGCCGGTGCATGTTTAGTCGTGCACGGGGACACACGCGTGCACCGTGCCCGCACGCGTGGGTGTCTGCGTGCCGGTGCGCCTGCGGCCCTTGTGTGTGTGCGCGTGTAACGGCCACGGTGGTACCAACGCCGCCAACGGCCGCCAACGGCCGCCCCGGCTCCACAAAGCCCCGCC
>NW_010582365.1:60129-71328 GCF_000705375.1 Tinamus guttatus | reverse complement strand
CGTTCCTGGCCCGGCCCGAGAGCCGGGTCGTCCCCTCGCCGGGCGGCTGCGGAGCGCGGGCTGCCCCGGCAGGCAGGGCGCTCGGGGTTTCTGCGGCCTCCCGTGCCGCCGCTGCTGAAGCGCCTGTGTGGGTTGTTGTTGTTCTCGGCCCCTGTGTAAATCAAGCAGTGTGACATGGCTTTTCAGAAGTTGCTGCTGCTCGGGAAGCAAAACATGTCCACGACTGTCCTTTAAGTGGCAGCAGCACTTATAAACACTTGTAAACTTGTAGTCGTGTTTTCTGTCTTCTTAGAGTGTTAAAGTTCATGGTAATATTATGCTTCTTCCTCATGTGAGAACTGTCCCGAGTTCTGCTTTTGGGACAGAGCCTGCCTCTTATCAGTTACTTCTGAGATGGGCCCAGTATGTCCATACAGAAACTTGCAGATATTTGGGTGGGATTCTGCACAAACTTGCATCTCTGGGAGAATTGGCTTGTCAGACTAGCCAGGCACTCGGGTTTCCTGCACGTGTACCAAAAAGTTAGTGCTTCAGTGGGAAGTTGTACCTGGTTTGGGCTTTGATTTCCTGTGGAGGTAGGACCTGTGTGATTATGTTGTCAGTTTGCTAGATGATTTCTTTAACTGACTGGCCAGTTTGAAAGAGAGAAGTGTGAAAGGTAAGGCTGAGTTCCTACAAGTTTCATGCAATAGCATCTAGTTAGAGACTCCCATCCAAGGGAGAAGCTGTAGTGTGTAAACTTAACTGTATTAAGAGATGTATTGCTGGGTGGAAGTGGTAAGGGATGCCTCCTGGGAAGAAAGAGAACTAGTGAAAGTTGGACTTAACCAACTGAAGTAGTATTCCGTGAGAATTATAAAGATCATCTTGATTATGTGCTTTGGGTGATACTAGTGGAGCTGAATACTATGGCATTAAACAGTCTTTCATCTTGGAAACAGTTAAATGCACTTTTTGTTTTCTTTTGAGAATTCTGAAGCTTAAAAGTTTAATGATTGTGTTGAGTTGAAGGTAGGAAAGGTGCGTTAGCAAGTGCTAGGAATAGTAGGTTGATTTCCCTCATGTAGTTTGTGTTTTAAAACACGTGCAGTTTGGTCATTCCTAACAGGACTCATGACTTGTCCTCATAACAGTAATGCTCTGACAGTTCAGGATAGACAAAGCTTGGAAGAAGGAGTTGAAAAATACCTTTAATCAAAAATCACTTCGCTGCGGTATTGGAGATGCTGTCTCTTTTGCAAATGCTTTCCATTTCACTCCTAGTGTTTACTATTTAATGTCGTGTCTTTCATACCAGAATTAACAAGTTCTTGTTCTGTTTACTAGAGTTGTTTGATATTTCTGGTTGTTGGAGTATGCTTAATGTCTCCCAAGTGCTTAGAAATGAAAGCATCAAGTTCCCTTTCTAGATGGCAGAATAAATGATTTGATTTGTTTCCTTTAGGGATAATAGTTTTGTGTAGATGTATGTACAAGAAGTTACTGAGGTAAGGACAGGTTTAAAAAAGCAGAAATATCTTTTATCTCTGCACAACAGTGAGTTCCAAACCTCAGTCTCAATCTAGGTCCCTTTCAGTGCATTAGCATTTTGTGGTTTGGGTCCTTTATTTAATAGGAAAAAAATTTAGGCTTTTTTTATTGGTGCTGCTGCTTAAAGACAGCATGCGAATGAAGATGCTTTTGTGAATGAGGTTTTTTTCTGAGGTTTAGAGAACCAATCACAGAAAAGTAATTTTTTAAATATTATGTGTATTAAATCAAGTGATATACTCTGATTGCAAGAGACTGTGTTAAGCACCTTGAAGATATACGTGTTCCAATCAGCTGACAAAAATGAGCCACTGAGCACACAGCATTTTCATCTAACTTATTTTTTTAGGAGAAAACCTGCTTCAAAAATATGAAATTAAATATATGCTCCCAGTACAAATAATCCCATTTAATTATAAACGTGTATTTCATTGTCATGCTCTTCATTAAAAACCTGTGAATTCATAAAGAAATTAAATACATAATTTGGGGGGAAATATCTTTGAGTCAAGCTTTAATATTCATAAGCACATAAGCACATGTGCTGAAGTGTTGAATGCATTTGAGCATATAACATTTGGTATAAACAATAATGTAGTACATGGTATGACACGATGCAACCAATTTGGTGTTTATATTTTTCTAAATACACTTGTGTAATTTCTGGTGTGCAGGAAAGATTCCCCTCCCCCTTTGCTACTTTTGGTTTCGGTTTGCTTGATGACTGTCCAGAGAGTACTCAATCCTTTTATATATATAAATCTATATTTTATATATAAAAATGTATAATTTATATATATATTTTACAAAGCAGGATATCCTTTCCCACCACCGATCATTTTATTCAAACAATATAAAGGAATCACCAGCTCTTACACACAGAAAAATAAACTGAGGAACAAGGAAACAGAATTGTTAAAATACTTGGGTATCTATGTCATTTCAAAGTGTTAATCTTTTGTTTCTGGTCACTGTGGGCCATGTCTTCACTTAGCTGTAGTTATTGAATTTATACGACCTTTTTTTAAATAGGAGTTTGTTTTTTTATACACTTTATACACTTCTAGTTATCCTGGTAAATATTTTTGTGAAGTATCCAATGTTTTAAGATAGTGCTTAGTTATATGGAGAAACAGTGTTGAGAGACTTTTTATCATTAATCGAATTTTGATTGATACATGGAAGAAGCGGGGCAATAACTTTACTATGAGAGTCTGTACCAGATCATTTTGAATATGGCAATTCCCCCTGTGAAAGGAGGGGAAGAAGATGAGGGTGTGTGTGTGTGTGTGTTTTCTGTTGTTTTAATATGAGCTTTGCTTAAATACTTAGTTGCTGTAGACAACTGTAGTGAGCAAATCAAATGCTTGAAGTGACTTTTGTTCTTGTCACCTTGAATACTTTGATCCTAACTTTTGCTGTGTTAACTTCCTGTATTTGCAGGCAGTGCCTGACAACGTCAAGAAGCAATATATTACTGCCCGCGAGCCAAAGTTTGGAGGGTGCTGGCTCGTGTGAATAGAAACATGTTTACAAGTATCTATCTGGCTAGCAAAGCATGCATATATAGTGTAAATATGTAGTGGAAAAGCGACACTTCAGTAACTATACCAACTGGTGGGAAGGCATTTCTTCAGGAACATACCCTCATAGTAGGCATACAAAATGATGAATATGAAATAATGCTTAAATCCAGATTTCTTCTTGGTAGAGCAATGCATGACTAAATCAGACTTCAAATGACTATTTTTCAGTAGTTCTGTCCTCTTGTGGCTTGTATTGACAGAGTTTGTTGACAAAATAACGTTGATTGCAAAACTGCATTTTAAATTAAATACTATTATAGTGTTCTGTCTTACAAATACCTTATGAATGAATCTCGTAAAGAAACCATTAGCTACTGCTTTTAATAGGTTGGGTTGCTTCCCTGTGTTATGCAAACTGCTGAATGGAAGAAGGAGGTGGAAATCAGTCTTTTCCAGTCCTCTTTCTGTTACTATCCTGCATGGTTTATTACCCATGTTTTACAGGGTGATGAAGAATTAGGGGAAACTGCAGTTGTTCAGCTCAGAGGAACTAAATAGGTGGCTTCCCTTTGGAACCTCACTCCTCTGTGTTAGGAGTGGCAACTTGCTACTTTTGAAGCACCCTGCAGTTCCTTAGGACAGATGTATATGTATTTTAAGAGGAAATTCTACTTAATGCAGGAAGGGATTAGAATTTCTTGGTAACCTGATAGTTTGAAAGGGATACCCACTGTTGTACAGCTTCAAGGCTTTTCATCAAAAGCATAGCTGTTTCCATCCAAATAACTTTAAAAATATGCTCCACATTCAGGTAGTTAATCTTTAAGAATCATGTTTATCTTATATAGCACATCATCAGTGAAAGAGCACACGAGGTGAACTGTAGTAGTGACATTTTAGCACAAACTTGAACTGATGCACCACTTAGCTGCTTAACTTGGAAGGTGCTGCTTGCTTTCATGTTCTGTTCATAGGTATATCAAAGAAGATATTCAGGATCTTTATCCTGAATATCCTTTATTCAGGATGTAGTTTCGCAGACTGGCTTACTTTTTAACTTCTGCCTGTATCAGAAGTTAAAAGTATCTGAGTTTCAAACCTAATAGAAATGCAGCGTTGGTGGGCATGAGCCTGTGGGTTTAGAAGCAGAAAATTATGGAACTGTTTTCTAATATTTTGGTTTTACTGCATGTTTGCTGGCAGCAATCGGTCCATGTGGTCTGCGTTTCATTCTCTGCCCTTTGAGGACTGCAGCGAGACTCCTGCTGTCCAGATTGAGCTTGAGTGTCAGAGCGAAGCTGCATCTTCATCATCTTCATAGGGGAGACCAGGATCTTCCTCCATTTGGAGGACCCTCTTTGGGAACTTCTTGATGCTTCCTCCATACTCATTATACCAATGAAATTAGTAAAAAGAGCAATTAAAATGCCAGAGGCCCCCCTGCCTGTAGGAGCTGTGTGCAGGGGAGGCAGAAGAGCTTGTCTGCAGCGCGTTGCCAAGCTGCAGGATGCCGAGAGATGCCAGGCTTGTCCAGGCAGCCAGGCTCCTGCTCCTGTATGCTCCATGGGACCCGGGCCGGAGCAGCTGTGGTTCTGCAGGCTCCAGGTGCTGGAGGTGGTGCTGGGGTGGCTCTTAAAGGAGCTGCACTCGTCAGGTGGGCTGCAGGTCATCATTGCTCAGGAGATGGTGCCATACTGGTGTGGGAGTTCTTCTCTTGCCTCGTGGTGGCCTGTGCCTTTGAGCTGATTATACCTGGAATATTTTGACATATACACTATTTTGTGCTCTTAAAAGGTAGAGAGAACTTCTATAAAGCAGGATAAAGTCTTGAGATGTCTATCATTTCAATTCATGGTAGATTCTAATGTGCAAAATCTCGGTACCAAATAGTATGGGTTACTGTGATTAGGAAGTTCCAGGTATATTCATGTATACTGTCATCACTAGCAGTATGTAGATGCTGCTTCAGCTGTTGAAACAAAGTTTACATGTTGTGGATCCTAGACATGTGTTTTTATAGTCCACTCAAGCTGCAAATTCTGCCCACGTTCTATGACCACAGGCGTTCTTAAGAGCCCATCACTACCAAAATTACTGTATTTCTTGGTTGCAGAGGTTGAGCTCTTTCCTTTGTTAGATGGTGATAATGCTCCATTTGCATGGGTCTTGTCTTAAATATTGTATTGAGAATGGGTATTTGCGAATACATTTTTTTGACTAATGAGGTGCTGTGTTAAGAATGTCTGTCATGGAAAATGAACAGAATTAGAGTCAAAATGATTACTATTTTAACTATTTCGAAATTGTGAAAGAGGACCTGTAATCCTAGGTAAAATGCCTACCATTTACTTTAGGAAAACTTTTTTTTTTTCTCCCTCTGGAAAAAGATAGAGGTGATTTTTAATGACTTTCATCAGGTAGGGTATGAGTTACAAAGTATTTTTCATAACTTATATATTGTTTTTAATTTTTTTCTGGTTCTGTTCACTGGAGTCGCTTGATTGATGTTAACAGAGATAAACGATAGAATCATTCAGGATGATAAACTTTGGGAGTTTTCTATTACTGGAAATGTCAGACATCAGAGTTTTGGGAGGTTTTTGACGTAAGGCATTACTTTTGGTTCTGGTCATGTGACAGATGAAGGGTTTTTTATGTTAAGAGGAAGCAATGATGTTAGCCATGCCTTTACTCAAGCCTTTCTCTTTGCAGCGTCCTTTTTAAGATGTGGCTTATTGCTAATAATTATTAATAATAAAGTTACTAGAGATGAATGTTGAAATTGATTCTGTTTCAAGAAACTGTTTTCATGCCAGTTCACTAGGCACTGCATAGCCTGTGTTTTTGTTGTTATTGCCACATAATAACAAAACTTGGAAACAAATGGTGTGTCCCAACAGGGGGGACAGCTCCTCCACCGAGGTCTTGTAAAGTGCCGTGGCGGGAGTCACTGTCTTACGCTTCCTTATATGTAGCTTCAGGTGTGGTGGGGACCGTGGTTGTCTCTTGGACAGTACGACTGGACAGTAATGACAAGGACCCTAATAAGTGTTTCTGCGATGCTTTTTGTGTCTGTACTTAGTGCTTTCCTCACACTCCATGTGCACTCAAAGCTGGTGCTCTCATAGCTCAGTGGAGAATGTGTGAATTTTATGTAGATGAAGTATTTTAAGCTAGAAGCCCTGTGGTATGAGGTGCAAGCGTATTGGTCATATTTGTCAGGATACTTTTTACTTACTTTGTCTTGTGGTTTATAATACTTTTAATGCTGTTATTAGACTACAATATAAGATAGATCCTTTGGATTTCTGTTGTTTTGGTATAGTGGCAATACCAATTCCTTGCAGGAAAATTACCAGTTAGGTTGTCTCGTATTGTTTAGATCATTCTCCCCCCAAATCATGGCAATATTTTATTGACACATTATATAACAGTAATCCTAAATATGTATAAATCCATGTAATTGTTACAGTGGTTGAAGTAGGAATCTTATTTTATAGGACAGGTAGACTGCACTTGTCTTTGGCATAAAAAATTATGTCTGTGTATGAACTGTTAATGCTATAGAGTGTTACTGGCCCAATTCTGTTAGTTCAGGATAGTGTTCTGTCGAATGGGCTCTCTGTCGCTTATTCCATTATATGCAAACGCTCAAATAAGTTGTGTTTATTGTTTGTTAAGATATTTGAAGTGTGTTTTCAACATAAGTCCCTTGTTAATTACGGCTCCTCTAAAAATGAACTTATAAAGTCAAGGTTATCGAACTTCAAAAGTTTTGTGCAGCCAGGACAGAAATGTGATTCTGTTTGTTGCTTCCTCTGAATGTTTTACTTATTATAACTGCTGATGTCTTAGAGAGAAAGAGAAAGGGGGGAACCTTGCCAAACTCTTTTAGAAGAAATGGATATTTATAACGAAGTGGCAGAAACTGGACAAACGGAATTATACAAGTGTATTGCATCACTAGAGAAGAAGGAAGAACATTTTGCTTACGGACTTTCTGCTTTTATAGCTTCCCTAACCTGCTAAGTATTTTATCTGCTCTGATTGTTCTGAATTTGTCGCTAACTGAATGCAATTAATTGCATGGCCACTTTCAGTATATAATTTTGAAGTCGCATGAAGTTTCAGGTTGGTATGGAGCATATGATGTAAAAACTGAAATGTACTGTTTTGCATTACAGGTACAAGAACTGTAGAAGATCATTTTAGAATCTGGAAGAACAAACTTATGCAGCTGTGGAAAAATATGGTATGCTTATATTTTCATTTATAAGACATGTATATCAAATAATTACACTTTTGCCCTGTCAAAAAAAAATCCAAATTTAGAGGGAAACTTGCATGTTTGTTTCTCCCATTTTTTTCAACTGTGATGTTCTGGTGGTAAGTGTAGTTCTTTTGAAAATTGAGTTATTTGATGATCTTGAACAAAATAAATGGTGACTGATGCATTTTGGTTTGTTTTACCAACTCAGTATCATGCTGCTATCATTTGTCTGTTTCTTTATGCATTGGTTAAGGATCAGCGTTATTTCTGAGGAGGGGTTTTCCTTACTGCTGGACATACTTGCACGTTTTTTAGTTCATGTACAGTCAGGTTGGTACAGTTTTTAGTTCTGAATGTAATTTGGAAGATTTGTCTGCCAGAAAACTTAAGCAAGCATTAGTATAAGCAAAAAAAAAATGGAAATTGGAATCTTGGGAAATACAGAAATGTAACTTTCATTAGCAGATTAACATGGGCACATGGTATCTCTCTTCATGTTGCTAAATGTCCAGACAACTTAAAATATGCATTAGAGCAAGGTTGGAACCTTAACTCTCAGTTACTTTAATTTGTGCATTCTGACCTTACACCAAGACAGTCTAATGGAGTTATTTATCTGGTGAAATGTGTGCATCACTCCATAATGTCTCTTAACTTCTGAAACTTAATGAGATAGCTATCTAAAGCTTTTGGAATTTCTCCATTCAAAAACACTGTTCTTCAAGTTCAGATTTTCCTAGCTTATGAAATAGGTTTGTTAATGCAATGTAAATAATGTAAAATATATAGTTAATTCAATAACTTCTAAATGATGCTTGTAAAAGTGGAAAAGAATTTAGTAACTGCTGATGCAACTTCTGTACTTGGTCGATATATAGATTTATCTTTTGTAGATACCTGACATATGAACCTATTTAAAATTTTGAAAGTCCACCCTTACAGAAGGGATGTCTTCTTTTTCTTTTTCTTTTTTTTTTAATTCTGTGTTATGGAAAGCTACAGAGGGGAGCTAAAATAATGAACACTTAAGCTTCAACTTTAGCAATGAGGTATGCAATTGAAATTTGCAAATCCTTTTGGAAGCCATAGTGTTATATCATCACAATCCAGATGTTCCTGAAAGAATTTTTTAGATTGGTCCTTTACTCAAGCAGGCATCTGGCAGGTAGTACACTCCTTTTTGCACCCGCAGCACCACTGGGACCACCCACCTGCTTCTTGCTCTCCAGTTTCAATACCAGTTGTGTGTACAGTAGCTCTTCAGACCTAAGCACCTAAACCATTATTTTTTGTTGCCATTATTTCTCCTGTTTGCTTTTTTCTTTTTTTTTCTTTTCTTTTCTGGATCTTCAACTACTTGCCACTTTATGTATGTGTATATATGTATATACATACATGGCTTTTTTAGTTGTATGCATTTCCCAAACCAATGGACAAGAATCTTGTTCTAATCACCCCAGTATGTGAGTAATGGATACTAATGGAATGGTTGAATATTATGGTACAGAATTGCATGATTATGTGGTCTTGATATGAACTATATATAAAGAACATGCAGGTGCACAGGAAGGTACTTTGCATGGAAAACTACATGGGCAGCGGGTGGGAAAAGAAAGCAAAGTGACCAGGGATGAGAAAAAGAGTCAATGAAGAGTCGAAAAGAGAATGAAGTTTAAATGTAAAAGCTGAGGTGAAGTTGGAGAGTCCTTCTGTTTTGAAAGTCAACTTGATACTTATCCAGTACGAATCAGAACTACTAAAAGAAATTTAAATGGACTGTTGGATCTCACCATCTAATATAGGAGTGACTTTCTGTTCATAACTATATCAATATGAGGGAAGTCTGAACTAGGAAGTATCACTCAAACCAATTGCTCTGCTGCAAAAGATGAGGAAAGGGCAGCTGCAGAAGATGAGAATAACATAAGCCTTTAGTTCTAGAAGAGGAACGGGGAGTTAAGTGGGCCTTGTTACTATATAATTCACAACCTTGAAGCAAAGCAAGTATAAAGATGCTGTGGGGAAAAGACTTCATATAAATATGTAGTTGATACTGAAAGTTACTAAATATATTGCCTTTATTAATCTCAAAAGTTTTCACTAAAGTGTGAGTTCTACAATGGCACTGGTCCTAATTTCATGACAGCAGTAGCAAATTCAGATTCCCTTCCCCAATACTTACTCATGTGTTAATTGTCCTCGCTATGGTGCATTTTTGAGTTCTTACTCAAATTTGCATGTCAGCCTTTAGTTTCTAGTCATACCTTGTACATAGGCATGTGTGGGGTTTTTTGTTTGTTTTGTTTTGTTTTTTTAGTGGAGAAATGTTTTAATGTGCGCCTCCTGTGCTGCAAAAGGACTTAGTTTCTTCTGCTACTGGTATTTTTTAGCTTGATTAATTTTGAACTCTTTCCATTATCTTACCACAAGGTACTTGCTCCAGTCTCATGGTATCCTCATGGCTCTTTTCTGGTACTTCTGAAATGTTTCTGAAGGATATTGAGTAACTGGAGAACTGAGCTCAAGTGCCTTGTGCAGATGAACAGATACCTTTCCAGAAACCCTTCAAGTATCGGATTTGTTGTTCTGACTACAATACTGGGAACGTGTCTGTGTTCATTTATCCATTGTGACTGCCTTAAGTCACTTCTGGTTAGCACTTTCCGGGGTAGATCCCTTCTACCTGTATGGCTTCATATTATGTTTTTAGAGTATTAAGGTTGAATGGATTTGGCTTACCAAGCAGTGATTTCTTCCCATCACTGGTGTCTTTTTTTTTTTTTTTTTTAGCTTCACTAAGGCTTATATCATCATGTTTTATTAGTTTTTGTTTTCTTTGAGACCACTGATAATTTAACCTATCAGTTTTCTGAAGAAAACCTCTGGAGTCTTGTCATGTCTTTGCAGGCTTTCTGTACTGGAAACATCATGCAGGCAATAGAAGCAGCTGATACTTCAAATCTTGTCAAGAATTACAGGCCACAAACATACCTATTACTTTCTTCTGCAACTCCCCCAGTTAAAACTGAACTTAGTGTTTTGACAAATATTTTACAGTTTTCTATAGGATACTTAATCCTATAGAAATATATTTGTATATCTCAAGATATACAGCTTCCCTACTAGTAGCAGCTCCCTTTTTGGAGAAGTGAATGAGCTAAGGTAGTTCTGAAGGTACCTCTTGCCATACGGATGGTAACTGTCCTTTCCATCATGCTCTTCAGAGCGACTCTGGAAATGTATCAAACTGGAGAACTACTTCATCAATCTTAGGGGGATCCAGGGGAATTCTTCAGCATGCCTACAAAGACTGTTTATAGCAGTATTTTACTGAGATGGCTATTTGTAATTAAATCGAATTATGTCACTGGAAAGTAAGGACGTGATACTTCTGTGTACCAGGTTAATCAACCTCTTTTGATCCATCAATAAGAAGTCATAGCTTATTTTCAAGAACTCTCTCCACTCAAGGATTTTTCTGGACCTTGGATACTGATCATCAGCTACCTGAGAGCTGCTGTGTCACCAATAACAAACACCTGTACATCACACAAGGACAGCAGCTGACAACTTTGAGTCAAAACTGATTTGTACGTGATTTTTTTTGCTTTATTTTTGGAAGCTGACAAATATATCCTGTCTGCTCCACAGTGTGGCTTTGGATTCTGTACCTTGATGCTGAAGCAGGGGCAGGCCTTCTTGGTACATGTTTGGTTTTACAGACTTCTTAGATTAATTATGTAAAAAGGTCATGTAAAAAGGTTGTGGAGCAACTTAGTTTTAGCATCTTTTGAAGCAGCTGATCTTGGTTTCTGACTGCTTGCTCTTTTACTCATTTGGTATTTGTTTCTTACCTCCCTTCCAGTTGATAGG
>NW_010582365.1:40726-60103 GCF_000705375.1 Tinamus guttatus | reverse complement strand
TTCCTGCCAGAATTCTCTGTCATCTTGAAGGACTTAGTGTTGTCTTGTTTACTTCTTAAACATTATTTCTTCTGTTCCTCACTCCGAATGTTACTGCATGGCATTCGGGGTTCTTCAGATATGCGGTATGACGATGCAGTGCTGTCTTGGTCTGTCTCAGCAGGACAGCTTCCTGTGTGCTGTCTTGCTAATCATAGCGTGGGTTGTTGTGGTTCTGGTTAAATCTATCTCTTATGAATAGTCCCTAGGCAAGCGTACCTACATTTGTACCTGCATGTCTGGGCTAGAGCCTGCCCAGTCTCAGAGAGGCTCCAGCAGGCAGCTCTGGTTTCTCAGACATGTTCCATGGAAGCAGACTTGGTGTGATACGTTCAGCTGCTCTATATGGCCATGAAGACTAGATTGTAACCCATACTAGTCATGGAACAGGAGGTTTGAGAAATCTATGTTTGAACAACACAGCACTGAGATTTCTTTTTTTTCCCTTTGGGCTGGTGTTTTAGGGCCCTACCTTCTAGAAGGTAAGTTACATTCAGAGATTATGTAAAGGAACTCCTCTGACCAGACCAAACCAACCAAACCGAACATAGCTGCTTTAGGTCAGATTCCAGTTCCTTTCAATGCCCTTTTCCAGGATGTTAGTCGTTCAGTCCAGTTTCCAGTTCCTGGTCAAGCAGTGTCCCTTGACTCTTTTACCAGTATTTTTGACAGCTGGATCTGAACAAGGCAGAGAAAAAATGTCTTTCTTTCAAATAGGAATTTCCTAATAAGGGATTTTTGGCAGTCTGCTTCCCCACTTACCTCTTGCTTCAACATGCACCTCTTGCTTGCTCTTTTGGCACACAGTATTCTTCTGATTGATAAATGAGTAAAGTTTTGGGGAAAAGTGACTATTTCTCTGTGCAAAGGAAGCCCTGCCTAATATGGTTTGTGCCACAGGACCTGCAGCAAGGATGGGTGGGAAAGGTAGAATGAAAATAGTTCGTGAAGGTTTCTTGGTGCCAGGGCACCTGTGCTCTAGGAAGGTACCAAGAGATTTTTAAACCTTAAGACAGTAAATCTAGTTTTATGATCAATAGATCATACAATAGTAAGAAATCAAAAATGATGCTGCTGCATGATTCAGTGCTCTTATCCACTATAAATTCAATCTGTAGATGCAAATCTCGTTACAAAATGGGTTACCTTCAACTTGGTAAGATTCACACTAGTTCAGATGCTGTCTGTTTTCACACAGCTGGTGTAAATTCCATATTGGGTGGTCTGCAAAGTCTGACTAATGCAGTTGGGTCTGTGTCAGGCCTTGGCACAAACTTGCCTTGGCAGCGACTGGAGTTGTCACCTCAAAGCATATTCTTTAACATTCCAAAATCTGGTGGTGTTTGAAACCCGTACCAACATTTTGCGTCTTCCTTCACCATGGACAGTCTTCATGACTTATTTCCTTATGCATGAAATGGCGTAAGGAAAACCATGATTTACTGAGGGTGCTGTCAGCCTGTTGTTCTAACGTGCTTCTGTTTGAATTGAAGACTGTTGTAGCTTATGTTTTTTCTTTGCGGCCTGGGTGAGATGGGACACAGTTGTGCTAGGGAGTGAGGGGGAATTCGGCGCATGCTCCCTGGTACTTGGAGCAGTGAGGATGCAGGTTTCCCAACACTCAGTGAGACTTTGGAGTTTGCACCGCTCTCCTCTTTGGCCAGGGCACTAAAAGTTAGGCAGAGAGCTAGAAGAGGCTTTAACTTCTCAGTGCTCAGTTTTTGTGAAGGCATTTCACAACAATTCTTCAGAAAGCAGCGAGAAAGTTTGACTTGGGGAAAGAAGGCGCTGCCTCAGAATAGGAATCTGTTTCTTTAAAGCTAACGGTTTACGTGATAATGGACATTGTTATATACTGAACTGTCAGAATGTCATAAACAATATTGTGAGGGTTTTTCTTTTAAGCTTAGGTTTGCATCATTAATCTCACTTAGTTTTTGCTATTTGCTTCTCTATGCAGCTTATGGTCAATAAACATAGTTTTGAAGATCTTAACCTTGTCTGTCGTCTGGTTGTTACAGATGAGGACTCTTATCCATTGTGTTGTTTCCAGCAGTGAAAACTTGAACACTTTACACCTGTAAAACGTAGTTACTAGAGAACCTCTGCTTCGAAGGGGTTTCGGTAGCTACTTCTCTCTTTTTGTTTCCTTTAATAATAATGAAAACTAATAATTATTATTCCAAAACTAATAAAAGTATCATTCCATTTTAGAGATGCAGGGCTTTTGTAGCAGAATGGTAAAATGTAGCAGAATGCCAAATGCCAGTAAGTTACTTCAAAAAACTTTGGAGAACTGGAGATCACGCTAATTGTTCAGTGATTTCTGATATCTCAAATAATGGATACAAATTAGCACTGAGAGTGCTGGACTGCTTATCATACCATTGCTCTCTGGAAAGACTCTTGTGACATATTGGACCGAATCACAAAGTGTGGCTGCTGGTAGGAGATGTGTGTTCCCTTCGTATTTGCACCAGGTCAGCATGACTGCAGGTGTTGGGTAGCTGAGTGTTGGCCCTCTAACCTCTCTGCACCTTGCTCTAGGAGGCTGCTGCTTCCTCTCAACCTGTGGATTGGCAGTTTTCACCGCTGTCTCCTCCAAGCCACAGAAAGACAATTCTTAGATGTTGTACAGAGCTATGTATTCATAGCTGCTAGCTGTTTAAAGAAAGTGATTTTTTTTTTTTTTTTTTTTTTACTAAATACATGATTAGTATTTTGAGTCAATTAAAACTTTGAACAGAAAAGGAGTAATGCTGATTTTGATCTGACTCTGTCACAAGACTTGCTCTTTTAAGTCCTTATCCAGGCCACCTGGAGCTTGGGTGGGGAAGAGATTGGGGCGATACTGAGTGTTGAGGGTTATATTTGCAAGTATTTAATCAATTAACTTGAGTTTAGAGTAGATAATAGCAATAGGTAAGAGACTAACTGGTTCCTTTTCAGCCATGGAAGGAATGAGCTGGGGTGGTCCCAGGGCGCTCTGGGCACGAGTATTGCTGAGTGATCACTGGCTGCCACCTGCGTGACAAAGTAAAGGACCAACCCTTCAATTTATACCAGTGGAGCCAGGTCACAGGAAAGAATTGACAGGTAAAACCTCCTTTTGAAAATGCAGGGGTGAGGAGAAAGGTGGAGATGTAGGCGGAGATGTAAACGGAGCACCTGTTGCAAAAGATTGGCCAAGGAGAGCCAAGTTTGCTCCTGTGGAACTTTTACATATTTGATTTTTAGGAGAGGCATACAGCAGAGCTTAAGTTGTGGGTTGTTCCCCTTTCAATACAGTCTCATTAGGAAACAGTGAGTTGTAACAGAAACAGTTTATCAAATCATGCTGTAGTTAGAACTGGCAGTTCATATTTATACACATTTCCAAATCTTTGGATGCTCTCTGTTTAATGTCAGATACTTTCCTCTGTCCAGGAGTATGGCGCTTTTATTTTTCTGGAAGAGACTAAAAGCAAGCTCATCGGTTGAACTGTAGTGAGTTCTGGCAGAATTCATAGAATGCCATTCAAAAATGAACAAACTTTTGTGGACGTACCTTAATTTTACAGCTTTACTATTTTTTAGCATTGACTCCTCTGTAATGTTTTTATTCAATGAACTGGCTGAAAATAACTTGTTTGTGAGGACTTAACTAAGTTATTCTTAATTATTTAGAGTTGTTAAGCTTATGCTTAGCCCAGCGTGAGACAGGACTGGTGTGACAACTTGTTTTTAATCCGTGACTCAAAACTGTGATCACCCTGATGTCACCGAATGGCCACAGCTTGTAAAAGGTAAGCATAAAGCGTATCGTGTTAGTTCTGAGGTCATTTTTAATATAATCTGTAATGTTAAAAGTACTTAATTTGTATGAATTGAAGCTAATTCCATAAGTAGAATTAAATTATATTGTTTGGTTAAGATAAGTCAGCTGGCAAAGTTATTATTTACTTAGAATTATTTGAGTTATTTCAGTGCTCACCTAGCTTTGCTGTGCTAGCTTTTTAAAAATCTGAGCACCCTGCTGCTGCATAGTATTCCTCTCAGACCTAAATCACCACTTAAGAGTCTCTGATGAATCTTACTGCAGTACTAAAAATTTGTATGAAGTGTTTAACATATCTATTTAAGTGGTTTGTTAACTTTAGTTTTATTAAAGTAATTTGTCCAGAAGACTTGATGATGTTCAAATCTGTAGACTTGCATACCTTTACTTTTCTCTCCTAGGGAGTTACAGTGGAGGTAAAAGGAGTGGCTTGCAGAATGGAGAAGTTGCTCCGTGTGTTGTTGGAAGTGAGCCACCATTTGAACTTGCTAGCTCATGCTGCAGGATTCAGATTAGTTGGTGTCTCGTGATCAGTTTCTACGATCCAAATCAAAGCTGAGATTTGTAAGAGCATTTGCTCTGAGATTTTCTCTGAACAGAACTCTTGTTTCAGATTTTAAGCAAGATGAAAGCATGCCTAGCCATACAATGTAATTGTTTTTTTTCAGCACTATTACTTGCTTAGAGGAACAGCATGGTATCTTGTTTGTGAACAATTGGATATTACAGAATAAATAGTTTCTCAACAAACAGGTATAATGCCTGTAAGTAGACTGAACTTCTGTGGTGTTTTTAATGAATACTGAAAGCATATTTTATTTGGTGCTTACATCATCATCTGAAACCTTTTAAAACACAGTTAATGAGTGGATTAGTATTTCTGTAGATTGTATTTATAGTGAGTTTGTTCATGTTTTAGAGAAAACAGTGAAGGCATTTGGGCCCTTTTTTTGTATATCCACTTATCTGGGAAGTCCAAACTTGTTTTCACTCTGGGTTTTATTCTGAGCTTCCCTGAAAATGGCTCCTATGTATCTTGGTTGTCTGCAGCATAGCATGTACTGAACCTCACTGTTTATTCAAGCCAAGATAAAACATACATAGACTCTGGGGATAGAAAAATAATCTTGGAGGTCCTAATATTGGATATATAGATATATCTGTGCTACAGATTATCCATGACCTTTCTTGCATGCTAAAATGCCAGTTTGCTCTTTTAATTTTGTGAGTTTTTTTTTATATGGCTGTGTTTTGGAAAGCTTGAAGTGACTAATACTCTTCACTTTTTTTAATCACCACTGCTATGCCACTGATATTTTTGTAGCAACTTAAAGTGCTACTTTTATCCAGAATTTCATGAGTTTGCATTTTCTTTGACCAAAACAAAGCAGATAAACCCTGCCTTAGACCTGCCAGGCTAGCTCTGGGGCGTTTTTTTTTTTAATTCATGGATGTGACTAGAGGAGCCAGCCAGTACCAGTGTAAACCCTTGCCTTTCCACCCCTCCTCAGGTTGTATGGTTTGTAGCACTTCTGTGCTTGGGCAGGTGATTGGGGAATAAAAAAAAAAAGTGGAGGGCCCTTCCTCAAGTGTTTAGTGACCTGCTTCAGTCACAGGAGTTGAAGGGAAATTGATTGATATGTTTTGGTGTCAACTTTTTTTTCGGCAGTACCTGTTTCATTACTCCAGAATTTTAATGAGTAAAGGAAAAGCACTTTGGAGGGAGACTAATAGAGACCAGTTTTTAAAACAGAGCTTTTTGTGGTTGTTGCTCTTCATTTAGAGGGTGCTGGCTTTTCAAGCACCAATGTAAGTGTAGTTGAATACCAAGTTTAGAATTCTCTCTTGCTCGAGCTGAATGTTATAACTTACTGAAATATAAACAAATAACTTCCTATATCTTCCATCATTGCAAAGTATCCGGTTAGCCTAGGAATTTTAAGTTCTCTGCCAGAAGTGCTTTCTAGGGATTGGTTTTATTGACATAATGCTGAAAGTTTGGTAAATTACAGAAAACTGCCACGATTTGCTATACCTGTAAAGGAACGGAGATTAAGTGGAAAATTTTGAGAACATTCCAGCCTTTACTAACAGGGACCAGACAGTAAGAGAATTGGAATTGATGAAACATAGGAGAGGAGGCTGTATTTCAGGTATAGGTGGAAACTTTGCAGTAGCATTTAGAAGAGTGACTGTAGATATATAATAAATCTTTAAAACTGTATAGAAATTACCGTAAACAAACTTCCCTAGTTCAGCACGCTTTGCCATAGCTTTTCTGTGCTAACCAAAGTCCTCTAAAAGAAACTGAGATGAACTCGCTGCAGAGCGAGTTCTCTTTGTAGATACTAGCTCATTTCTGTTTGAGAAAACTGTCATGAAAGGCAATTTTTTTTCCTGTAAGCCACAGAGTTTTACTGTTACGGCTGTGCTTATTTCCACTCTTCAAACAATTAGTATCCAGCATAGCAGTTCTGCTCACATAAGTCACGTAAGATCTTTATGATCTAATTTTGTGGCAGTTGGAGGTGATTGAAGGTGAAACTGCTGCTCCTCTACTGCCCTATCTCCTGGATCTGGATTCTGCTCTGTCTGAAAACTCCCTAGGTGAGGGGACGTCCAGAGGAAAGGAAAAAAATTAATCTGTCAGAAAAGTAAATGTTAACTACCAGAACCATTTCCACACAAGGAAGATGAAGGGATAAGGAGGAGTTCAACAACTGTAACTTAACCTGGTTAAGTTAATATGGAACTTCATCCTCTGAATTCCTCTGTAAATTAAATCAAAGGCGTAAGCAAACTGTTGCACAGCTGCTGCTCAGAAATACCAGGCAGCTAATACCTTTCTGAACAGTAGTGGCTGGAATGAGGAAGCAGAAACCTCTCTCTAGTTGTGCTCTCTCCCAGTAACTGCTCTGTGAGACTATCCTATGTCTGTAATTTAGAATGATGAGAGAAATACCTGGAATTTGTTTTGAGATTCTATTGAGATCTGCTTCTGAGCTCTTTCTTCATAGAGTCCAACTGTGTAAAGGATCTCTGTTTTAAACAGTTGACCACTGATAAACTTCAGCATACCTTATGATTACAGGAATGGTTATGAAGAATTAGCCCAGAGCTGGTGCACTGTCCAAACTGAATATGGAAGTACTGCCAGCAGAAATCTCCTGATATAGCTGTTTTCATGTAAGCTGTGGAAAAATGCTGTCCTTAAGTCAAATTTCTTTAATATTCTCAGATTTTCTGTTATAAAATGCACTTTTGTCAAGCAAGGTAAATGTGTAAACGCATGAAAGCTAATGCTTTTAGTGGCAATGTAAATAAATGTATTACAATTTTTCAATTTTCCTAGTTCTTCATATTTTAATGACTTAAAGCCTTAAGCACTGTTTGTTATTTTACCTGTATTTGCAGATCACCAGGAGAACCTCACTCTGAAAACATTGAAACTAGCCGAATGTAAGTAGATGAACGAATGAGTGTATTGGTGCATCTTTAAAAACGTTCTGACCATGTGTAACAATTACTCTTGCACCTGGCTAGGGAATAGAAACTAGAGTAGAACTGTGAAACAGCTTGTGGCATTTCTTCCGAAAACTTCTAGTTAATATTTTGCTTTGGGGAGAGAAAAAAAATTAAAAATACTTTTAAGCATTTGTGTAGGAACTTTCTCAGCAATATTTTTGGGAGGTTGGCTTTTGAAGTGTGTTGAGGGAGAGGCTGAAGGGGAAGTTCAGAGGTTTACTGTGAACCAGTAGATGGTAGTGTAATACAGCGTTTAAAATCTACAGGCCTATATTCAGACTTGATAATAGGAATGTAATTTCTACCTGCTATTCACTAACACGTTGCATGAGCTTGAAGACAGTTCAGTACTAATGTGCAATACCTGCCAGCTTCTACTATAGATTGCTGAACTAAGAAAAAAGTCCAACTTGATTTTGCAAATCCAGCTATTAGCTACTGTGAGATACACAAAATTATCTTTCACTACGCAGTACTCTTTTAGCTCCTTCCTAGCAGTCCTGAGTTTTGCTGGGATCTTCATGAGCCTAAAACTCAAGGTTAACTTGCAGCAAGAATGTGGTAGGCAAAAATGTTTGTTCCCATTTCAGATTGAAAAGGGTTTAGGGGGAATGAGGGAACTCTTTTAAAATAAAAAGTTATTTGGAGTTTTCTTAGGTTAGCAAGCGCAGGCTCTTTTCTAGCTGTTTGAACAAACCTCTTTTGGAACTGAAATGAGGAAACCATAAACATTGCTTTCCTGGCTTAGAAGAGACATCCCAAAATAACAGAGAGTGTGTAGCCCAGGGGTTAGGGTACTAGGCTGGGCTTTAAAAGTTCTGAGTTGGCTTCTCTTTTACAAGTAACTTCTGTGACTTTAAAAGAATTAGTCTTCTCTTACCCACCCTACCTAAGTGGTCTGGCATTTTGCACATTGCGAGCCAATTCGGATGCCAATTTTAGGGTGTTTTGCAGGCAAGGGACACGATGTGAAGTGCTCAAGGATTTCTCTGCTATAGCTGCCCAACTTCCAGGGCCAGAGTTGAGGTGGGCCTTTCTGTGGGCTGCATGCCTATCCTTGAAAGGTTTTTAAAAAAGGAAACAAGCAGCACTTGCCTCATGTATTTCTGGGCATTCAGCAGTTCCTCTGGAAAATAGTTTGCTATCGCTCTCCTTTCCCATCTCTTACAGTAGTGCTATTCCACTGCTGTGAGGGAATGTCTTATTCCTTGAATATAAACCTGAAAGAAATAAAAAGCTCTAGTAGCAAGCTTCTGTATGGAGAATACTTTTTTTGGTGCATAGGGGTCATCAGAATTGTTCTGATTATGCTCTGTTATTTGTCTAAAATCTGTGCCAGACTGCCAAGCGGGAGGGATCCATGTATGTATTCAAGTAGCAGTTCTCAAATACTGAGTATCAATACATAATATAATTGCAGAACCACAGTTTTTAATACTGTATCATAATATGACATGTATCACCAGTTGTGGGTAATGTCTCTATTCCTGCTACATAGCCACTTTTACCACATAAGGAGGCCTAGTGTGCTTGGTAACAGAGTATGATCTACAAACCTACTGTGCACCTAAAATAACTACGTTTAGATGTCAGTAAGGCATCTAAGGATCAAGGATTATACAAGTTCTTTTTAATTGCACAATAAACATGTAAGTTGGGTAAGTTGGCCAATACTCAGGTCTTTGTGTTTTCCTCTATATTAGGAGGATAGTTACATGTGTTTTGCATGCTTTGATTAGAAACAAAAAAAATACTCTTTCAGACTCATACAACAGATTTTTCCATGGGTAAAAGTACTACCTATCCCAAACTCTTGAAATTGTAGCTTTGTGCCTGATGAGTGTCTTGGTGTTAGCTCAGAGTTGAGACCTTTTATATTTTCTCTTAGCGTGCATTCATGTCTTGTTTTGCCCCTTAAGACCAGTCTCTTCACCTGTCTGCTCCTGTCACAAATCTGCAGGAGCTTCCAGCTTCAATTAGTGTATCTTAAAACCTGTTTAAATTGCAGGTTTTCACTTCTTGCTTTAACAATAACTTGACACTTCTTACCAATTAATGCATCTTCACTCTGGAGCATATTGCCACATATCAAGGGCAGTGTGTTGATATTTTGATATGATGCAAGTTTTCTGACAATTCAACTTTTCTTCTTTCTGCTTTTGAGGTTGGGGATGCTTTTCAACTATGACATTTCTGCTCTTTTCAAGGCTTTACACCCCCTATCTAAAGTGTTGTTACAGTTGCGTTTGATACATAGTCATCTCGTAGGTTCAATATTTGCTCAATATTTCCTTTGAAAGACAGCAAAGGGAAAACTAGCAGCTTCCAAATAGTTTACCTGAAAAGCAAATTATGGCCATTGCAAATACGTGCAGCGACTATATAGATACTAGTGCTTCATCATACCTGCTTTCAGCTGCCACCTTGGTGCTTTCTGGACACAGGACATCTTAAAGTATTCTCCTCCTAGCCAGAAACATGCTCATAGCTTTGAACATGAGCCCGCACTGCAGCGTGGTGGCCACGGCACCAGTGGTCCCGTGGGCTGCATTAGGCAGAGTGTTGCAGACAGTTGGACAGGGCTTTATCTTTCCCCTCAGCTCCGCTGAGGCCATGCTTGAAGAGTGTTGGGCACAGGTCTGGGCTCCCCAGGACGAGACAGACATGGACATACTGGAGCGAATCCAGTCAAGAGCCTCGGAGATGATTAAGGGACTGGAGCGTCTCTCACAGGAAGAGAGCCTGAGAAAGCTGGGACACTTCAGTCTGGAGAAGAGAAGGCTCATGGGGATCTCCTCAGTGCACATAAGTATCTGGTAGGAGGGTGTTGAGAAGATGGGGCCAGCCTCTTTTCAGTGGTGCCATGACAGGACCAGAGGCAGTGGGCACAGACATATATAGCAAATTCCAATATAGCAAATTCCACCTGAACATGGGAAAAATATTTTGCTACTGTGAGGGTGGTTGAACAGGTCACCTGGGGAAGTTGTGGAGTCTGTGTCCTTGGATATATTCAAAGCCAAACTAGACATGGTCCTGAGCAGCATGTTCTCATGACGCTGCTTGAGCAGGGGGAGTGCAGCGCATGGTCTCCAGAGGTCCACCCTGGGTCATCCCGTTTGGGGCCCCTTTATTAAACCTTGCCCCATGAAGGGATTTTTTTTTTTTTTTTGGCTTGTGGTGCTTGCTTTACTGCATTTCTTGGAAAGGAAAGTTGCAGGGGGTGCCTTTCTGCACACCCAAAGCCTTGCACAGTGTCATATTATGCCCTCTCTAGGATGAATTTTAAAATGCCTTCAGAGAGCCTTTTGCAAGGCATCATTTAGCCAGGCAGTGGCTCCCTTGAGGACTTTCTCTCAGTTAACAAGACTATGTATCTGCTCTAGTCCAGAATTATTAGTGTCTTAAATTTGGCGACTACTTCAGTTACACTGACGGTGTTTGTTTTTTCTTTGCTTCCAAGAGCAGCAAAAGTGCTATGAGACAAGCTATTTCTATAACAATTTAAAAGAACAGAAATGCAAGATTTTGCTGTGAAGTTTTTGTGGGGAAGAAGGTGCATTTTTATAACTTAAAAGAATGGAGAAGTGTAAGTTAATCAACTGTTTAAACACCTCGATTCCCACAGAGTTCGAGGAATACTATAATCTTACCAAACCAAATTTTGCCAAAATTACTAAAAACAAACTGCTTACTGTGGGAATAGCTCTCTCTCAAACTGTTCAATCCACAGGTGTAGACTGTTCTTAAGCTGGCAGCTAGGGTGCTTGGAGCCCTGACCCCAGGTTACTCACGGCCAGAGTTTCTGCGTAACCGTGGTCATGCTTCTAGGACAGTGTCATAAGGAGTGAAGGCACAGCAGAAGAATGTAACCGTGGAAACCTGACCTAAAAAAAAGTTCGGAGTCAGCATTTAGGTTTCTTTTCTGCAGGACTTCCTTACATGTTTCAATGGTCAGTGCTCTTCGTACACCAGCAGTTTTCCTTCTCTCTTGAACAGTGTCATCTTTATCGTGCTTTCCACTGGAACACTTCAGTGGGCCAGAGGCCGGCAGAGTCCACGGCCCCAGGTTGTTGTTGTGATATCCTTAATGCTGACACTGCAGTGACGTCTCAGCCTTTTTTTAGCACTACAGATAGGAGGGCAGTGTATGAATATTCGCATCTGCAGATTTAAGCTTGCTCAATATGAGGAGTTTAGTTTCTGTAATTGCGTTTGCTGCAGTAGTAGGATTCGTTTTAGGAAAAAACATGGAAGGTAGTATACAATGTGTTTTGCATAATAGTTAATTAAAACATCTTAGTTTGTTTTGTTCTGGGTATATGACAGTCACATTGAGCAGTACCAGCAAGTATGTGAAGTTCCTGAGAAAACTTTGTTCTGTTTCTTTCCAGTGAGACGCAGGCGATTTGGCATTATTGTGCCCTCGCAGCTAGTATTTAGTTTAGTAATTTTAAAACAAATTTTTTAGAACTAGAATTTCTTGTAGAATATCTTGTGCAATTTCTTACCAATTAGTCATCATCGTTCTTTGCAAGCTTCACAGCTGATTGAGGATTTTCTTCTTTGAAATATTAACATTAACTAATGTGCTCAAACTAAATAAGAAATTACAAGCTTGTAATTAGTCCTAAGCTTATTACTAAATTTATTCCAACAGTAATTGAAAACATCACTTTATAGCTTATGTATGTTTGTTTATTAAGGCTATCTTTCTCCCTGCCTTTTCAGAAGGCACTATGAACTTGAGGGTAGCCTTTTAAAACGTGGTAAAATATGATTATGAGGGTGCAACTAAACACATGGAGGAAAACAGTGCGCAGAGCTTGAAACTGAAATGCAGAAAGCAGCGTTTAGATTCGTGGAGATGTCCATTCGTAACCCCTGTTTCAGGCTGGTCTTGATCTGCTGGTTGTTTTGCTTTCTAAAGGACTGTGTAATTGTTGCAGCCATGTAAGTCACTTCATGTTCTCATCTGTTAAGGCATATACTGAAAGATGTTTTGTTATTAATATTTTAAAATATATATATTCTCCCTATTGCTATCCAGAAGACTAACCCTAATACTTCCTCTAGTTTCCATAAATATTACTGTTTTTCATTCGTTTGGAATATTTCAGTTTGTTTTCTGTTATTAATTTTTTGGCCTTAAAGAAAACAGCCTATGAACATTTTGTGACATCTGGATTTCTAATGGTTTTGTTAAAACAGTCTGCTTTAAATTATTCATTTAGTAATACTGGACATCTTGGAGCAATGTGAAAATTCTGTGTAGAAATCATACCTAAGTGTGCGTCCCAGGTAGGACCTACTCAGGTACTACTCAGGACCTACTACAGGACCTACTCTTCTACTCTGATATAATTCTTCCTTTAATGCTCATATTTCTAGACAGCCATGAATCCTTCAAACTCTTTCTAAAATTTAGATAAACTGAAAGTTAGAATGATGCTTTTATACAGATATCTTTAACATCAGATATAATATTCATCTAAGTTTCAAATCCTTTGTATTTGAAATGTAAAGAAGCATGTACTTCAGATTTATCCAAAATGTCTTAAATGTTTAAATTTGTTTTTCTCCATTGCTCAATAGTACTTACTTTGTGTAGTATTTCTGCGTATTTAACTTACTTGAGAAATGCAAGTTATGTGCTGTTGCATAGCCACTTTTGACTTGCCAGATAAAGCACATTCAGCACACAATTTCTTTTTTTGTTTTAGACATCCAAAAGTTACTTACAGCTCAATACACTTTTAAATAGATGAAAAGAAGGGTAGAGGCTCAGTGTTTCATGCTTCTAGTGATGCTCTGCAGTTTTGGCAGCATTGCAGTTATAAGTGTGAAATAAATTACACTTGGCTTTTTGTTACTCTAGAACAATCAAGATTGAAACCAGGATGCCTTTAGGCATTTTAAGTACTGCAAGAGCAGTTCAGCTAATATTTGTAGCAAATATGCATGTGATTTTGTTGGACTTGGGAGGGGAAAGAGCAATGCGTGTGTCTCAGGCTCCTCTCTCCCCCTGCTAAGGTAGGGTTTTTGCCTGGGGAGGTTATAACAAGCCCTCTGCCCCACGGTGTGCGAAGCCGTCACAGCCGTGACCCGGCCGGAGCAGTTTCATGCTGGGTGTGCAGCAGCAGCGTGTGCCTTTGCAGACAGGGCTGTGATCGAGTCGCTGCAGCTGTAGCTACTTTGGAAGATGTCTCTGTGCTGATAGGTAGTAAACTTGTCACTGGATTCAAGTGACTAGTTACTCTTCACTGAGTCCCTGGGTAGACATTTGGAGTGAGTTGTAGACTTTACTGTGCACTGCGTGCTAAGAACAGAGGTGTTCGTGCATTACCTCAATCAGTGAATGAATTTTGATGCCTAAATCTAGGAATGCAGATTTTTCTGAGTAGTAAAGCACCACAGAGAGAGATAGTTTTGTTCTCTGGAGATACCTTCTACATTCTCTTAATAATATAGGAAGCTCAGCTTCTCTGCTTAGCATACTGCAAGCAATATGCTTCGAGACTGGATGGTAGAGGTACTCCCTCGAATACCTATATGGGTATGTGCATGGCATATCGTACTGTTCTGTAAAGTCATACATTAGTTGATCCCTTTACTTGCATGCCAGCCACACTGTGTTCTCCTGAAGTGTTTTAGGACACTAACCCCACAAAGGGCTGCTCTCAGTAAAGCCTATTCTACCTTTTTAGGGCTGTGTCCTGGCTTTTAAGGTCTTAACTTTTTTATTTACCTAGATAATTTGCCTGAGACTGTGTGAAACGTCTGTGAAGAAGCCAAAAAAATCTAAGACTATAGCTAATACAAATTGAGTTGTTTGTTTCCATAGTTGATTGATTTTTTTTTTTTCCTCTCTGTAGACCATCATTCTCTAATAAAATTTCGTAGAACTTAAGTCAGTGAGTCTTTGGCCATGGGTCAAAATAAAGACACTATTACAGGCAATATTCCTGTAGGCCTGGGAGAGTTTGAGCAGCAGTTCATCATTAAAGCGAATGTGTAAATAGATCTACAGCAGGCTGCTACATATGCACTAGCTCAGTTACAGTGGTCATAGCACAAAGTTGTTGCGTTTTGGTTTTGGGGTTTTTTTTCCTCCCTTCTCTGTATTTCAAGTACCGTGATTTTTTGTATGTGGGTCTAAAAATAAATCCCACCTACATAAAACTTGTTTTAATAATTCTTCTACATAAAGATTCAAAATCAATGTGGGAAATTCATACTGGTTCTGCTGAAGTTTTTGTAGCATGCTTTAAAATTTTATTTTCATTAATACTTCAACTGAACTTCTTCCCTCATGGTGTATATGAAAGCAAAAGATATGAATCCCTTAGAAGTCAACGGTTAGAGAGGGTGACAGCTCCAAGCTTAGCTTTGACAACCAGTAGTTCAAATCTCCGACTTATAATGGAGTGTTGTTTAATATTATGTGCATTATCAAAATAATATTTATGCACTGGAATTACTTTATTAAAACCAGATTAGATATAAACCAGCAGGATATGCACATGTCCGACAGTTCCTCTAGCTTGCAAACTGGTGAACTGTCGTCTTCATGTTTAGGGAATTGATTGCTTTACACCATACATTTAATCTAAGTAACTTCAGCTGTTTTGGAATTGTTTTCTAGGTAAGCTGAGCTTGTTCCTTTCTTGGAGGGATGAGGATCACAGAGTTTTGCATTAATCTTATAAAGCTCGAGGGCCTTAATGGCTCTAAATATCCTAAATATACATTTCTTAATTATGAGAAATAAATATGCATAGGTATATGGCACAGTTCATTTAAAAAGTTTATAGCAAAGATCTTGAGTCTTGCATTTAGACTGCAGTAGAGAGAGAACGTGAAAGGAAAATGTGGTGCAGAAGGCTAGGGTTAAAGTGATCATGCAAGTATGAAATAACTGTCATTTTGTATGCACTGGGGAAAACATTGATGCTGACTGGAATAACAGAAATTAAAGGGACAGTAAGTGTTGAGCTGAGCTGGAAAGACCTGTCATGGAGATGCCAGAGTAATGTGTTTTTTGCAAGAAGAGGAAACAAGGAGCATGTTGGTGAGACTTATGGCCTTAGCTCAGGTGTAGAAAGTCAGTGTGAATGGGAGAAAAGAGTTTAACTTGATACACGTCTCTGCTTACAAGTGATGATATTCTGCCCTTTAAATCTGAAGGTCTAGAATAATTGAAAGAATCATCAGCATAAAATGCTGGCATTTCAAAAAAAGTTGTCTGTGAAATGATATACTTAAACTGTATGAAAGCAATTCTGTTTTTCTAAACTTCTAAAAGCTGCAGTATGAAAGAGATCGAAATCAATATATATACACGCATACACACGCATATCTATAAATATGCACACACACATTTCTTAGAGTGAGCAGATTTTCCTAAGCCCAGGTTTAAAAACTGTGTAGGCTAGAACTTGATCAGAATATAGATCAGAATGCAGCTGTTCCCTATCTGTACTGTATTTGTTCTGAGTACCGAATGCAGCTGTTCCCTATCTGTACTGTCTGAGTACTTGATTATTTCACACTGTTGGTGCTGCTTTTGTTTTTCACTGTCTTCCAACTCAGGCTAGAGGTTTCAGGACTATCTTCCTATTCTGTTTTATCTTGAAGCTCAGTAGGGCTTTTGGAAAATCACATAGGAAATAGTTTTCTTTGTATGAAATATATTCTTTCTTCTCTAGGATCATGAGATCTTGAGGGGTGAAAGAAAAGGAGCCAGGGTGTTCTTGCTGAGCAATGCACCCCTCAACAGAGTTGCTTTCCCAACTTGAGGCCTCTTTAACTTCTCAGGCAGCTGCACTGAAGCTCTGATCCTTAACCAGCCCCTATTGACAGCTAGTTGCAGCAAGTGCTGAGTAGCAGCAGTGGGTCTCATACTTCAGTTATGCCTTCTCATAACCTGTGTGTGCATCAACTTCTGGGAAAAGTGACTTTTAATTGTCACAAGGTCTGATGGAAATCTTGCTTCCTATGATTTAATCTAAAATTGAGCATAACGGGTAGGTGTCACACCTAATCAAAATGTTAATAGTGTTGTTTCATAACTGATATTTTCCATTAATAATTAGTTTTCCTAAATGAAGTGAAGGTTTTCAGGTTTCTTTTCAAAACATGATGAAATGCAATGCTCTTGATGCTGCATGAGACATCATGTTCTGTCCTAATTATCTTCAGCTTTTAGCTAAATTCTTTAACATTTGCATGTTTCTTTATAGGTGTATGGCTTTCTTAGTTGCCCAGCTTGATTTTTTTTTTTCTTTGTTTATATATAGTACTGAGCACATTGAAATGCTGGGAGATACAGTTGTAACTTTCACAAATATTTATGCCATGTATAATCGTGCAAGAAAGGGGAGGATTTGGCAAAACTGTTATTTAAAAGAACTGTATACCTTATTACAGTGAAATGAGATTAGTCAGCCTTGAGGATATCTTTAATTGTGGTTATGTTAGTAGTGTAATTAACCAAGGAACATTTTTTTTTTCCCCTCTCTTGATTAAATAACAGAATAAGTATCACATAACCTAGACTGTCTGGAAGCTTGCAGTTGTGCTAACTCTGGTGTGTTAGTGGTAGCTTTGCTGGATACCTGTCTGTATCTTCCCTCTGTCAGTGGCAACTGTACCTCAGTACTATACATCGAAGACTCAAATTACCAGTACAGGATCCAGTTCTGTTTGACTTTCAGCCTTGCTTTGCATCTGAATCACTTGTCAGTGACAATTGAGATTGTTCAGAACTGAACACGAATGTATCCACTAAAATGTGAAGCTGAATACTGCACACAAACAGGTTTTCATTTACATCTGACCCACAGATGAAATTGTGTTAAATATACTTTCGTTCATCAAGATGAGAATCCTCCATTTAAAAAATTCCCTGATGTGTCCCGTCTGGTTCAGAAATCTTGTGTTTCAGTGCCTGACTAATCTCTGCCTTGCTGATGCTTTTGACTGAGCTTTGTATGTAAAAGCCCTACTAATCCTTATACTCACTGTTTGAATGTTTGCTACAGGAAGCGAGCAGCTGCAAAGCATCTAATAGAGCGCTACTACCACCAGTTAACTGAGGGCTGTGGAAATGAAGCCTGCACGAATGAATTTTGTGCTTCCTGTCCAACTTTTCTCCGTATGGATAACAATGCAGCAGCCATTAAGGCCCTCGAGCTTTATAAGATTAATGCAAAACTCTGTGATCCTCATCCCTCCAAGAAAGGAACGAGCTCAGCTTACCTAGAAAACAATTCCAAAGGTGCCCATAACAATTCCTGCACGGACAGAAAAATGAACAAGAAGGAAATGCAAGGCCCAAGAGATGACTTTAAAGGTAAGATCTCTTCTGGAATCTTCATAAAATAGAATACATTCAATATGCACAATTCTAAGCCTCTGTATTTCATTGTGATGGTGTTTTGGTAACATCTTAATTACAATACAGTATTTGGTCGGTAAATATTTGATTGTAAAATGTGAAGAATGGCTCAGTGCATCTCACTGCATTCAATTCTCGATCTTTACCGAGTCTGCGATAACATGTGTATGCATCTGTTACCTCCTGAGATTATCAAAACTAAACAAACATACAACAGGAATGTGTTGTTTAAAAAAAAAAAAAAAACCGATTTGCAAAAACAATAATCTGCCTTGTTTCATAACTCCTCTGTAACTAATGAGTTATAAGAGTTATATTTTGCTTGACTAATTCCCAATCTTGTGTTCAGAAACATAATGGTTAAAGGAAGTATGATGCAGTGGATGGTAGGCTTGGGTAGTAGATTTGATGGGGCAGGGGAAGACGAAATAGGACTTCAAATTCAAAATTCAAATTCATTGATTCATCGAGGAAAGGCGAAACCATTTTTAGAAAAGAATAAAAAGGCTTCCAGAATCAGCAATAAAACGTTGCCCTGCTTGCACTGTGCAAGAGGTAAGAGACTGTAGTCAATGCTGGCATCAGTTTGTTCTTTATCTGATGCAAACGATAGACTTTCTCCAGATTGTTTATGATCTGAGTAAGGGGGAGGGGAAAAGGCAACATGTGTCTCCTGCCAGACTAACACTACACTGTAACTCTCTGTCTTGGGATATATGTTTGTCTCTTAAATTTTTGTGCATTTTTAATGGAGGTGTGTGTGTATATATAGGATTTTTTCCCCCACCCTATCATCCTTTCTCCTCCAGATAGATAGCTAATAGTCTTTTTGATCTATATCCAGACACTGACTGTTATCTAAAGCAGTGACTCAGACTTCGCCTGTTGCAGAATCACAGGTATTGACCTGTCTTTGTAGCTGAGTGGCTAGAGAGCATTAATGGGCTCTTAAAGCTCACCTGAGATTCTTAGTTACCTTTGGAATCAGATTATATCTTTGGAATCTGACATAGTAGATTCTTTAATGATCCTTCTTCAACTGCAGTTGCTGGGAAAAGTGCAGTCAGATTGAAGAAAGTCAAGGAAAAAAGTATACACTTTGTTTTTATGTTTCAATTTTAAATTTTCCATAAATTGAAAGAAAAGCCCTTCAGAAAGAAATACTTAAATTACATCTGTAATGTTAAGCCCTAAAACTGTTACCTGTTAGGAGTGATGTATCTGAAGACACTTGGCAGCCTCTGAGTAACATTTTTTAGATAACACTTGAAAAGGAAAAGATATCACAAAACCTACAAATATGTAAAAAGCATGGGCTATAGAAAATCAATTTTATATCTGTTGCCATTTCGAAAATCAGTATCTCATTGTCAGGAAAGATCTCTCCCACTGTTATCACTTAAACACTTAAAGCAGGAACAGAATGGTTAGTGGTCAGGCAGTAGATATACCTGACAAAACTTCTCAAAAAAATTATAAGACAACTAATATCTCTTAAATAGAGTGAGAAAGCTCAATGAAATTGAAAGCTGGCTACTCGATCACTGCTGAAACTTGATTTCATGTACAGATTTGTCATGGAATAGCAATAGGTTTG
>NW_010582365.1:21013-40657 GCF_000705375.1 Tinamus guttatus | reverse complement strand
GCATTGTATCAGTAAGTTTACAATTCAGTAGTGATTCTTATGGTATGAATAACCTCTGTGCCCTGGGGACAAGGAGTTTGAGGCTGTGAGGAGCTGTGGCATACAGCAGCATCTGCATCAACTGCTAAATTTCTGTTACTTTTCAGTGTGCTACTTGCATGTCTGCTACAGCCAATAAATGATAGATGTAGTACTAAGCCTGCATTACCTCATAATATTTTTGCTACTATTGCTTTTTTAAATGTGACAGATCTTAGTTTTGAAACATTTTCACTGTTTTCACACTGAAGTTCTTCCAAATAGCATGACATTAAGCTTGCATTTTCTTACATGCTCTAAGAATGTTTAGGTGCTCTGCAGAAATCAACAAATTGACTTCCTTTATCCCATCTAGTCTTTATTTCTAGCCTAATGACTGCTTGGAGTGAATGCTAGTGCAGGCAATCTCTCTTTAAGTCTTGACAATTAAAACAGTGTGCCCACACTTTCCCAGAGGTGGCTGCCCTAGTGTTGACTAGTGATGCAGTTCTGTGATGTATGTTCTTGGGGCTGCAGAGAAACTACTGCATGGACTGCAGGTAAAGCCTGAGTCTGGCAGAATTTCAGTATTTGTGCTAGGACACCATATTATCCTAAAACATGCTTGTTGGAATTCCAAGGAATATATAGTAACATTAAAATATAAAGGAAAAGTAGATTTGGTAGTAATCCTGCTGATTCTACTAGTAGTACTGGGAGTCAGTCCTATACCTGATGTGAAAATATTTGTGGGTCCCACCTGAGAATTAGGAGTTAGGAAGTTACAAGCAGTGTTTTCTCCTTGCTGTGGTACTTGCTCTGTCCTAAAGAGAAAGGAAGGTAAAATTAGCTGACAGGCCAACAGATGAGTTATTTCACATTGGTGCAATCAGCTATTTGGAATCTGTGCAAATGCTGTGTGTAAACCAGCTTCTTGCCTTGCGGAGCACCCTGCGAGAGGTCAGGAGGTTCTTGCTGACGAGAGTGTTTAAATTGCTCCCCTCCGTGAGGCCTCACGCGCGGGGAGTAACCCGCACACCCAAAGGTGTGTGCAGCTGCGGAGGTCGCAGGAACTTCTGAGCACGTGTGGTGTTCTGGGGAGTGACTTCTGAGGTTAGTATGGAAACTGTTGCAGAAAGTGTTAAAATTATTTTTAAAAAGTATCATCCAACAAAACAATTTACTGAGTCTTTTCTTCAAGGTTTGTTGGGGATGGGGGAAGCACTGATACAACCATGTGGACAGAAGATGTTGGTATGGTTTAGCTGGGGTGTAATACAGTTTAGGATATCATTTAATGACTCGTGCATTAATGGTGCAGATTTATCAGCAGCATTGGTGCTCCATTACACAGTTTTATCCATCAAGTCTCTGAAGGTTTAAACATCCTGTTGTTTTAGTTGCTGTTGTTGAGGCAATGCAATTTTATTGAACACTACTAAATGCAGACAATAGGCTGATATTCTAGCGCAGCTGGTTCTCAGTCATTGACATCCGTGATAAAATGTTATACTAAATCATAATCACTAATGGGGTATTAATGAAATTATGAAGTATATATATCTTGAATTTATCAGCACTGATATTGCTTTTTTCCCAAGTGTTAATGATGATGTGCAATGCAGATTCCTGATTAGTTAGTAATATTATTTTTCTTTTTAATTTTATAGATGTGACTTTTCTAACAGAAGAAAAGATCTATGAAATTCTTGAACTATGTCGAGAGAAAGAGGATTACTCCCCTTTAATCCGAGTGATTGGGAGAGTATTTTCTAGTGCTGAAGCGTTGGTACAGAGTTTCCGAAAAGCCAAACAGCACACCAAGGAAGAACTTAAATCTCTTCAAGGAAAGGATGAAGATAAAGATGAAGATGAAAAGGAAAAGGCTGCCTGTTCGGCTGCTGCTATGGAAGAAGATTCCGGCGCATCATCATCGTCGTCATCATCATCAAGAATAGGTGATAACACGCAGGGAGATAACAACCTCCAAAAACTAGGCCCTGATGAAGTGTCTGTAGATATTGAAGCAGTCAGGCGGGTCTATGATAGATTACTTTCTAATGAAAAAATAGAAACTGCCTTTTTAAATGCACTTGTGTACTTGTCACCTAATGTGGAATGTGACTTGACTTACCATAATGTGTACTCTCGGGATCCTAACTATCTGAATTTGTTTATTATTGTTATGGAGAATGGCAATCTTCATAGCCCAGAATACCTGGAAATGGCTCTGCCGTTGTTTTGCAAAGCAATGAGCAAGCTACCCCTTGCGGCTCAAGCAAAACTGGTCAGATTATGGTCTAAATACAGAGCAGACCAGATTCGGAGAATGATGGAGACATTTCAGCAGCTTATTACTTACAAAGTCATAAGCAATGAGTTCAATAGTCGTAACCTAGTGAATGATGATGATGCTGTTGTTGCTGCTTCAAAGTGCTTGAAAATGGTTTACTATGCAAATGTAGTAGGAGGGGATGTGGACACGGATCACAATGAAGAGGAAGACGAAGAGCCCATCCCAGAATCCAGTGAACTAACTATTCAAGAACTGTTGGGTGAGGAAAGAAGAAATAAAAAAGGGCCTCGAGTGGACCCCCTGGAAACTGAACTTGGTGTTAAAACTATAGATTGCAGAAAACCACTTATCCCTTTTGAAGAATTTATTAATGAACCACTGAATGATGTTCTAGAAATGGACAAAGATTACACTTTCTTCAAAGTAGAAACAGAAAACAAGTTCTCTTTTATGACCTGTCCCTTCATATTGAATGCTGTTACCAAGAACCTGGGACTGTACTACGACAACAGGATCCGGATGTACAGTGAGCGGCGCATAACTGTGCTCTACAGCCTAGTGCAAGGACAGCAGCTCAACCCGTATCTGCGACTCAAAGTGAGGCGTGACCACATCATAGACGATGCCCTGGTCCGGGTAAGTCAGCCAGCAGCACAGAGCTCGGGCGTTTGGGTTTGACTGCTGCAGACGACACAGCCTGTGCCTAACTGGACAAAAAATGGTTGAGAATTCAGTCTTTCATGTATAGGATTTCCTCTAAGTTTGGCCAACTTCTGTATCGGTGCCTTGGTTTCTGTGACTGTCCTGGATCATGGTCCAGTCGTGGGAGGGGGACGGGTTTCAGGTGAAAGTTTGAATCAAAGACGTTTAATTTTGGTTTCTGGTGGACTTCAAAACATCAGGATATAAGAGTCTTTAGAGTGACAACAGCCTAAGTAGATGATGATTCTTATTTCTCTGAGTGTTGTTGCAATTCTATGTAAATAATGTTATGGCTGGGAAAAAGGAAGTAAGACCTATCGGTACCGAAGAACTGTGACGCCAGCCTGTCTCTAAATATGCTGGCATCTTAAAGTAAAGCCGAAAACAGAAGCAATTTGTTAATACGTTTTTTGAAGATGGGATACTATCTATGAAAAATAGTTGATGGTAAACTCTTTACCTTAAATGTATCCTTTAATTTCAGGATCTTTCCTCCTCCCTTAGTTTTTGTTTACACAGCTGTTATTTCTTTAGAGTTCATTATTGTGTCTTCTGTTATTAAGTAAAACAGGGTTTGCAAATTCTTAAATTAAGCTTGTTTTTAAGGCTTGTTGAATGGCCTGTCAGATTGTGTTTTTGGAGAGATATTAAGAGCCGTATCACATTGCAGCTCTCAAGCCAGCTGTTACTTGCAGTTAACTCCAGCAGCTACAGAAAGCCAATTGTGAGGGCCTTAAATGAGCTCCCAGTTTGATTTTTGTGAGGACTTCTTAATTTTCAGACAGTAGTCTGAAAATTGCTTCTTGGGAAATGCTAATAGGACTTAGGGAAAAGCTTTGTGTCAAGCACCAACAGCAGAAGAATTGCGGTGTAGAAATGGCTGTTGTCTATAAAATCAGTTTTTAGATCAGACCAATCAAACATGCTGTTCTAAAGTTAAGCCCTACCGTGTACCGGTTGCTTCATGTCCCTTGTAGTTTTGCAGCCTCTGTGGCATATAGTTGTATCCCATTATACTTGGTCACGTTAGTGTAATGGAATTTATTTGATTCGATTTGTTTCGCAAATTGCAAAAAATACTAAAAAAAAAAAAAAAAAAACAGGTAAGAAAAGCACTGCTACTTTGGGAAAGGAAGGGCTGAAAAAGGGTAAGATCTAGTTGCAGGGAGGTCATCTTTGAAATATCCATTCCAGCAGTGAGGAAGTGCACCTTCCTGCTTTTGCTCAGGGCAGGAAAGAACATACACAACTAAGAGAAAATGTGCTCTGCCTACTGCTTGTTGTGGAATGACCTTGAAACCTTTGAGAAAAAACTGTGTCCTGTCGCTTAGAAAGCTCCAGGGCAGCAGCAAATTGCTGTAGTTGGTTCTGCGTTTGAGCTGGGCTAAGCAGTGCTCGCTGCGCACGTTCCTGGTCTGTTGGCGGGGCAGGTGATTTAAATCCAATCAGTTTAAACTCTAGCATATTAATTTAAACTGAGATGCCTTTGCAGCAGCCTGGCACAGCCCAGCAGTCTACAAGTATGTGTCTGGGCAGTTACCATAGTTTTTTTTTTTTTTTTTTTATGGCTGTTTAGCTAAGCTGCCAGAACATGTTAAATTACAGTGACCTGACTCTGTCAAAACCTCACGAAGAGCAGGGATTTTAAATTGTTTATGCTGAGACAGAAGATAAAGATAAATTTGCGCCAAATTCGAGCAATCTGAGCTAAATTGTTCTTGTCGGTGAGAACAAGCGCAGGCCAGGCACTTTCCACGAAAGTAAAAAAGAGATTATACCCAAGGAAATGGAGATGAATGCAGACGTGCTGCCCTAGCTGGAGGAAGGGAGCTGTTTCAGAGGGATGTACTGCCCAGAAAGGAAGATACCCAAGAAAGGAAGTTCATCAAAAGCTGTTAAATGGAAGCATTTCGTTGTGACCCATCAACACACCTCAGGAAGTCGCTAAGAGGGCAGTGTGCTGGAAAAATGTACTGGGAAAATAATGTCCTCATAATTTTAAAAAAGTATTTTTTCCAACAGTGGACACAATCTGTTAGATAAAACTGTTACAGAGTTCTGTACTGCTGCTAAAGGGACTTCCCCTGTCAAACTGAAAGCGATTTTTGGCAGCAATTGCAGTTTGCTTTCACTGCGTAGCACGTGTGAAATAGGTCTGAGAGAAATCTTCAGTTTTGTGTCCCTGTCCTTAAAGTGACGGACAGTAACGCCCCTCCGCGATGCAGCGTCTCTGAATGCAACTGCAGCTCGGAAGCTCCTTCTGAAGTAACGTAAGGCTGTGCTTTCTGCAGCCTTTCCTAGCCAGGGAACACCCAGATTTAAGGCAGGCAGCATGTGCTTCAGCAGCAAAGCTGCAGCGGTGGCGGTTGCAGCCTTGGATGTGGTGTTCAGCTTGGGAAGGGCCTCTCTGAAAGCCATTAAAAAGATCTTGGCAAGGCAATTTTGTCATTTGTAAAAGCATATTCTTAGATCTGTTCACTGTCAAAGTAGTTCCTAAATATGTTTAAATTACAGGTAAGTAGTATTTCAGATATTTTACTCTTGGGCATTGCAATTTTAACTTCAGAGGCTTGCACTTTATAAAACTCTTGATCTGAATACTGAGTTGTTTGAATTGTGAGATGAATATGAAATTACCCACCAGACTTGTATTTCTGGAGGACACTCGCTGCGGTCTTTTTTGACTATACATTAACTCTGACAATTGCATGCTGAAAGCATTCTCCAAAACATTAGGTAAAATGAAGGTGAGGTGACCTTAAACCTATTTTTTGTATTGATGCTAGATATTTTTCAAGCAAATACATCAATCATCTTTAATAATGATTTGTCTTTGCAAGTGGGCAAAGTTCTGTTCCTTCCTCTGCTATTCAGTTCAACTCATTAAGTTATCAGCAATACTTCAAATATTTAAACTCTTAGAAATCATTGTGTGTGTCTTCTTTTGAGACTACTTCATTATAACGAATATGAGGACTGGCAAGTGATTTTATTTCTCTAGAGGTTTTTCTCATGTAATATGGGAAACTTGAAGTAAAACCTTTTAAATATTTTTTTAGTAAGTAGTTCATCCAAATTTAAGCAAAACTTTCACTTAGATTCAGTTTGATGTCTTTGTATGCATGCCATGAGAAACTTGATTTCTGTGTATTAATATGGACCTAATTAAATGTTCTTTCCTGTATTATATACTTACTTGTATGTTTGTTAGGCTGAAACGTTGAGAGGGTGACAGATGTTAATCCTTCCTTCTATTATAAAACCCTAAAATTTGGAATTTGATGGCAGAGTTGAGTTTGCAGTCCTGGAGAGCAGTTAACCTGCCGGTGTCTACAGGGCTCAGAAAATCAGCTGCGCTGCTGTGCCATGGTATGGGGACATGGTAACAGGAAAGGAAACTTGTCCTCTGATCCCCTGTCCTGATCTCCTATTTTCATCGCCTAGAGGCTATTTCATTCCTTCCCTTCCTCTGATTTGACTTTTTTGCACGGTTTATCTGCAAATTTATTCTCCAGGAGCAGCAATTGAGTTGCTTGGTCCCTTTTCTTTAGCGCACTCTTTCACGTGCAGTTGAATTTATTCTCCAGGAGCAGCAATTGAGAGGATATGTTGCTTGGTCCCTTTTCTTTAGCGTACTCTTTCACGTGCAGTTCTCTACAAAATGTAGTGACTAGTGTATGTCATGAGATGTCACTGGTGCTTTCAGACTCGGTTATGCCCATGCCATTTCTGCCTCTTCACATACAAATGTTCCCACTGCTGCCATGGAGAGAACTACTGTGTTACATTGCAAAAGCTTAATCGACTTTCGCTTATTTGAATAGTTATAACTGAATAGAGATTATTTCAGTTATGATCAGTTTGAAGGAGGTAACTAAACTGAAATGGAAGATATTAAGGCATGGGTCTTTTAGGAAAGCCCAGCATACTGTAAACAACGTCAGTTATCGGGAGTCATGCTGTGGCACAGAGCCATGTTTCAGCAAAGAAAATAGAGCCTGTGGAAAGGGGTGTCCCACGTTCCAGCTCTTCAGTTTGTAGCTGGTCCCTTCTTGGTGACGCGGCTTCAGACACGTAATACACGTACTCACCAGGGAGTCCTTGGGAAATGCGGTGACACCGTTACCCGCCCGGCCAGCCGGACCGTCAGGGCAGCAGCTGCACAAGGCCCTGAAACTTTGGGAATTCACGTTAACATGGATGGAGTTTATCTAGCAGTATCTTTGTGATGACATTGAGGCTGCTGTGCTGATAATTAATAATGTGCTTCCCCCAAACTTTTTTTTTTAATTAAAATTTGAGGTTCATAGTCTCTTACTTTAGAAGCAGAGCTGAAGCTGTGCTGAAATTCGGTTCCTGTTTAGTATCGGGAATAATACTGTGCTTTCCATGGAGTTTAATTTTTCTTCTTAAGCATCAGTGTTGAGATGCAGACATTCAAAGGAGCAGCTAAGTCTGCAGCCTTCAACTGAGCAGCTTAGCAACACTCTCCTGGTTATGGGACCTGCTTCAAGAACAGCAGGCTTTGACTCAAAATACTGGCTTTTTGGTAATCCCTTATCTTGATTTCCTTACAGTCATCCATGAAGTCTTCCAGTCTACCCAACCAGCAATGCTCAATTAAATGTTCCCTTCCCCCTTTCTAAGACTACTTTTCTTTTACATCACTTAGTCCAGTGTAGCAATCTTATCCCGCCCCCCCCCAAAAAAAAAAGCTGAAATAGTTTAAAACACTTTTTAAAAATGAGCACCCTGCTCAATGCAAATGCATTACTGAACACAAGTGCCCTCTGCCATAGTAGTAAGTGCCCTTATTACTATGGCAGAGAGTTGCCATCCTGAAGGAGCTGCACAGGCAGTGCCTGATTTGTCAGGATTTACCAGAATTTGTAAAACCTGCAAAATAGTTAATTGGTAAAGATTACAAAGCTCTGAACACAAGTGCCCTCTGCCATAGTAATAAGTGCCCTAGTTAATTGGTAAAGATTACAAAGCCGAGAGTCATGAATGGGAACAAGATGGGTAGTATCAGTCCGAAGTGGAAAGATTCTGACAGGAGGATTCTGTCCGGCTTTAACCAATAACCTGCATGCAAGATATTACTGCTCTCTTTTTAAAAATGTTCATTAGGGAACAAGGATCAAGCTTAATCCTGAAGAGCACAGGGAACTTTCTTTTTAACACCTTTATAAAATGTGTAATTAGAAATCTACCTGAAAGGCGAGATTAAAAGCAGCCTTGTTGTCGTAGGCTTGTGGTGAGGATGTCCTCGGTGCATGCTGGCAACGTGGGGGACTACGACTGTGTGCTCATTTTCTTACAGAGGTGGTGTTGGCAAAATGCAGTGCATTTTAAAGAATAGATCTTAATTAGTCTCCCTAAGGGCTAAAATAGTTTGCTACAAAGGATGTGTAATGGGCAGACTGCTTTAGGTAGCACAAAACCCTGCAGTTTCTTACATGTGCTAATCTGCTAATTTCAGCTCTCTTGTTTTCATTTTCCTTTTTTTAACCTGTCTCTCTGCCTGGTACCAGTTTTCAGTACCAACTAATATGATTCTGCCCCCGTTTGCTCCTCTTGCGCGCGGAGCTTCAGAGCCCTGATAACGTTTAGGCCACCCTTTCCCTCCCGCAGCCGGGCACCCTGCTGCCCGTGTGAAGGGGTTGCCTGGCTGGGCCCTTACTGGGAGAAAACCCGTCCCACAAGTGGTGCCACTTTCCTAGCAGTGTCGTTGTTTTCTTTTTCATGCTCTGTTCTGTTCTGCTCACCCAGTCCTTTACACTTCTGTAGTTAGACTTGGGGACAGAAAGGAGGTGTTGGCACATGTAGTGGGTGACGTGCAAAGAAATGGGCCGGCGTGGCGTTAAGGACAAGCTGGTGGGTACACCAGCTCGGATGGTGGGCAGCGTCACCTGTAAAGTCGTGTATGTAATCGGGGAGGCGACTTTGCAGGTGGGCACCTTGCTTTCTTGCTGCTGGGTTTTCTTCCTCACACAGATGTGTTTAGCACAGTCACGCTGCACGGGTTTGCCCACCACGTTTGTGCTTTGAGCAGCGTGTCGCTTACCAGCTGCAAAAGGGTCTTGCAGAACTTCTGATTTGATCTGAGCTGCTGAGACCTGCATGGGTGAACCGGGGAGAAAAGTGACACAGACCTGCAGTGGCTTTGTGTAGAAACCAAAGCCTTTCCTGTGAAAGATAATTTCTTGACTTTTGTAGTAGCTCTAGTGCTGAAAAAATAAATGCAAGAATTTTTTTTTCACCAGGGTTAAGAGAAAAGGGAACCCATTTGACTGTTGTGTCTTTCTTCTGTGTTTCCATCTCTCTGTTAGTGAGCTGTAAATCTTGTCTTTTGCCTTGCACTGTCAACTATTAAATAAAGGTTTCAAGAAAAGTGTATAATCCTTTCACAAAGTCTTCCACATTAGAGTTGTGAACCATGTACCAGTTGCATTCTCTTTCTTTCTGTTTTCATGTGAATTTAGTTATTCTGGTAATATATCTTGTTTTCCTACTGTCTGTGCATTTTGTCCAATACTGTTCTAATCTGTTTTGAATAAGTGCTTAAAAAAAAGGAAGACTGGAGGACACTAAGAGAGTTAATTGCTGGCAGACCAGATCTTTGATAAGTTTCTTGCTGCATTAATCCTCAAATTCTAACATGTGCTTAAGAGCACGTTAGCTTTGGTTCCCCATGTCTCATAGTTGAGATTTATGTTTGATTTTTTTTTTCCTTGGGTTTTGAGAGTGATTTTGATTTAGGTTTTTTGGTCGTCCATTAACTCCCGAAGAGTTACTAACAAAATGCTTTTATCCATTCACTCAACAGCTAGAGATGATTGCCATGGAAAATCCTGCAGACTTGAAGAAGCAATTGTATGTGGAATTTGAAGGAGAGCAAGGAGTAGATGAAGGAGGTGTTTCCAAAGAATTTTTTCAACTGGTTGTGGAAGAAATCTTCAATCCAGATATTGGTATGTTATCTAATAAAGTACTGTTTTTCTGAAGTGACCTTTTTTGCAGTGTCTTTCTACATCTGTTGCTTTTTCCCCGAGGAAGTTCCCCAAATTCCTGGGTTATGATGATGAGGGTGCTTGACCCAGTGAGGCTCAGCATTTCATCAGTCATCATCCAAAGGAGGAATTAAAGGAATAAACATGTTCAGTTAGCTAAAGCTGCTGTTGTATATTTGCATCTGTATGAATTGTCCCATGTGCCTTTTGCAGTATTCCTTTGCTTGCTCCCTCACCTTTCTTTTCACCTTGCTTTGTGATTAGCTTTTAGAATTAGTAATCAAAGCAGAGAGGAAAGACTTGTGCAGTGCAACCAGCGTAGGGCTGTGGTGAGTTTTTGAGCTACTTCCTCCCTTTTCTTCCCCAGCCCGAAAAATTTGATACAGAAGAAGCCTCAGCTCGTAAGGATCCTCTCTGAAACTGGTGTAGATCTAATGTGTGGAGTTAATATCAAAATTGAACGAGAGGGTTACAGTTGTGTTTGCCAATCACTTTTTTTCCCTTGCTTCTTGTACCAGCCTTCTGTGCTTCCATTTTTATGCATTCTGGTGATTCTGCTTTCAAAGGTATGCCAGGAGGCACGTGCATTCGGTAAGAGAAAAGTGGGATAGTTTAATATGACACTACTGGCAGCATTCAGTATTGCAGCTTCTATTTGTTAGGGTGCTTTATTATGATTTTAATATACTATAGTCTTGATTTTTTGTGATTGAATAAAACACTAAGGTTTGTTCCAGATATAGATCTGGGTAAACAGGTAGTTCCCCATTAATTGAAATCTGTTAGTTCTCCGTTTTGATCGTTTAACTCTTTCCATCATCTTTCAGAAAGTAGAAGTCATCCCTCTGCCTTGCCAGCAATGCTGCTCGCGCTCTCCCAGCTCCGTTCCCATCTTCCCTGCCCGGCCTCAGTCTGTGTTCTGTGGTGCCGGCCTCGTAGTTGGCCTTGGCCCAGCACCTTGCCCAGACGAGTGGGGTTAGTTGTTAGGATAGGCCAGGTGCTTTGAATGAATTCTCAGTTCATTCCTTCAGGTGCAATTGACTGAGAACTTATCCTCAGCCAAGAGCCCTGCCTGGGAGATGTTTGTGCAGCTTTGTAACCAGTTTGTCCCATAGCCAGTAAGTAAGCACATCTGCTAAGAGCTGGCACGACTGATTCCTGTGGCCAGTGCGTTTCATGTTCTTGACCGCGGGCATGTAACTTATTGTGCATGGAGGCACTTGGGTGATTTTTTGTAGTTCCTGCCTGGAAATCAGAAATGAGACTCAGCTATACAAGCTGCAGATCACTAAGCATATAATTTTATTTTCAAGGAGGTTCTTTTTCTCCCCTCTTAAATCTATATTTCTACATTTGTCTTGCTTTCGTGTCAAGTCAGATAAGCAAGTGATTTCCTCCTGGCACTGCTTCAAATAGTTCACAGCCCATGTGAAAACCCATTTCAAGGGCAAGAGCTGATTTATGGCTTGCTGCAGCCCAAAGGGTAGGGGACTTTACCTCTTCTTTTGCCTGTGAGGTGCTGTCCTCTCCTTCAGCTCTCAGCACGTGCCAGTTTGGCTGCTAACTGAAACCTGGCATGAACTTCCCCAGCTCATGGACTTGGCAGGAAGCTGGTCCTTTTTTTTCCCCTCTGAATTAGTTACCTTCCTTCAACTGCTTCAGCCCAGGGAGCTGGCAGAAGCTCCCCCTTCAGCACTGACAGGCTGTTAAATTTGCAACCTCTCCTGTGAAACAGCTGCCACATGGTATGTTTTTCCCTGCTGCTTAAGATACGATTGCTGCAGCAATTCAGTGGCCTCATCAAGTTTCTAAATAGCTGTTGGGTATCTAACTGGTTAGAGCTGGTGTGTGAGTCCATGATCCACCTTCCTGTCTTCCAGCTAAGAAACAGGACTGCGGCCGGTCCTTTCCCCACTAACTCGTCACAGAGGGAGTTGCAGCTGGTTCCTCCACGTGGTTTCTGGTTGTGTGTTTTCCTTAAAATCTGTGCTAATGTGCTGCTGCTGCTGCTGCAGCCCCCGTAGCGGGAGGGCACGAGGGGCGCTGTGTGCGCTGCCGGGGTGTCACGCAGCAGACCCCACGTGCCACCTTTCAGGAGCTCTCGGCAGGAAATGTGAATAACTAAACATTATGGGGAGCTCCTAGGCTGTGCATAGCACTGTAAACCCTTTTTCAGACTAGAACAGCTCTGATGCATACTTTAATGTTTTGCTTGTCACTTTTATTGGAATGTATCGATAGATGCTTAGAAATGTTGAACTTTTTTTTTTTTTTTTTTAAACAGGTATGTTCACATATGATGAATCTACAAAACTGTTTTGGTTTAATCCGTCCTCTTTCGAAACGGAGGGTCAGTTTACGCTGATTGGCATAGTGCTGGGGCTGGCTATTTACAATAACTGTATTCTGGATGTACACTTTCCCATGGTTGTCTACAGGAAGCTCATGGGCAAAAAAGGAACTTTCCGGGATCTGGCAGACTCTCATCCTGTAAGTGCATTTTGTTCTTTCTGTTCACTACGTACTTTTCTAGGCAATAATTCAGTCTAGATTAAGTCAAGCACAAATTGGCTGTCAGAGGTGCTTTTTTTCTGTCTTATTTGTTAAAATGAACTGGTAAAAGCAACAGAATTTGCTACTACATGCAATCTGAAGAAAGCAGTTTGTCTGATAAAAAAAAAAAAATAGTAAACCTGGGTGTCAGCAAACCCTTGGTGTGTTTCTTACAAACTGCCAGATTTGCTTTGTGTCTTGGTGCCCTTTGAAACAGATCTCTGAAATGTAGCTGCTGTTTGTCTGTGTTCATAGAATGTGAAGGATATACATGTGTATGGATGTGTATGAAATATGTGAAAATAGCGATGGGCAGTTGCCAGCATTCCTACCACTTGGAAGAAGTGATTGGTGTCCACCTTTTTTCCTCTCCCCATGGCTATATAAAACCACTTCAGCCATAAGCATGCTTTAGTAAATACAGCATGGAGCATGCATCCAATAAGAGGATGCACGTTGATGATATGCAGGTGTATGCTGTATGTATTTCATTTCTGTGTATAGAAGTTTGTACCAAGATGCCCTGGCCCTGCTCCATCCTTAAAGAGCAGCAGGAGCTTCCAGCCCTCCTAGTTGGTGGGACTTGGGTGAAGCCCTTCGGAGTGGGGGAGGCTTCTCCTCCCGCAAGGGGACAGGCAAAGCCTTCGGCAGCGAGGGAAATGAGACCGTCCTTTCCAAAAAGGCCGTGTTCCTGCTTCATCAAAAAGCTAAGCGTGTGCAATCAGAAAATAGGTTCTTCAGTCTGCTTTGGAGGGCTACATGTAAGAACATACCAAGGCTGGCCAGTTTCTCTGTAAAAAATTATGTTGAAATACATAAAGTTTCCAGTTTCTTGTTCTTTTGATTATAAACTTGGAATTTTCATGAAGGAACAAATGGATTTATTTCTATGGAACAAGGCAGTTAGCAGTTCTTACTTTCTTCTTTTTCTCACTATTTTTCCCACTAAGTTTTTCTACTATTAACACCCATCTCGACTTCTTTTAAAACCATCCCTTATAGACTCCTGGTTTTCTAAGATGACTTAAACATTTAATTCAGAGCTTCTCAAAGCAAAAATGAAATGTGGAGTAGTAAGTCATATGTTACTTTAGCTCTGCTGAGCATGAAGGAGAGGGTGTTCACCAGTCTTCACTAGCCAATGCCTCCAAATCCAGTGAGTTTCAATGCAAAAGGTGCTGTTAAAACTTTGGAAACTTGCAGGTAGCGAGAGGGTGAGGCTATTCTCTGAATATTTTAATTATTATTAAAATTATTTAAAATTATTATTTAATTATTTTAATATTTTAATTATTGAAAGTTTCTCTCTTTCACTTTCTTGTTGAAAATACTGCACTTGATTTTTCTCTCACCTTTGTCTTGTATTCTTGAGTCCTACACCTGTCTTTGCAGAATTGTTTCCTCCGGGTAATTTTCAGTTTCCAAGAGAGTGTTTAGGCTTTTCAGGCGTAGTAAGGAGGAAGCCTGAATATTTATTTAAGTATAATTCTTAATATTTATATTAATATATTTATATTATATATTAATATACTTTTAATTTGAGTATAGCAAACTTGCCAAGAAGCAATTTCAAATCCTTTTGGCAATTTCTGACCTAAACCTCTGCTTATTTTCTAAAGCAAGACTGGGGTTTAGTAACTTCTTTTGTCTCGAAGTGCACAGAGATTGTCTGTCTTTGGCTGTTCCATCCGTGTCCCTTCAAGATTTCCCTGCTTTTTCTTTAAACAAAGTGTAGGAGACATTAAAGTCTATTGCCTGACTTGTAGGTGATATGAGAGGGGGAAAAAAAAAACAAAAACGTGTTTTCTGTGATGTTTAGCAGCTACACAGCGAGTCCGCTGGTGTAGCGTGTTGTGGGTGCCGGAGGGTGACTCCCAAAGGCTGTTCCGACCCGGCAGTCCAGGCTGCGGTTTGGGAGGGCTCCTGGGCCCTGGTGGCTGCTCCGAGGGAGCTCCCGTCCTTGGCTTGGGCCTTCTGTCCTTCCGCTCTCGGCCGGGCTTAGACCGGGCTTAGGCCTTTGGTCCAGCCTGTTTGGGGTCCTGAGGTGACTGTGTCACACGATGCCTTGGCTCTTTGGGAGCAGGTGGCTTCGTGTGTCCTGGTATTATTCAGTGAAATGTATTGAAGCTTTTTTTTTTATGACAGACATATTTTCTATTCTATTAGGTTCTCTATCAGAGTTTGAGAGACTTACTAGAGTATGAAGGAAGTGTGGAAGATGATATGATGATAACTTTTCAAATCTCTCATACGGATCTCTTTGGCAATCCAATGATGCATGATTTAAAGGAAAACGGTGATAAGATTCCCATTACAAATGAAAATAGAAAGGTAATTTACACTCACATGACTTCCTTACCTGTTCTGTAGTTTTAGATGGTCTGTTAGGATTACCCAGGATTCTCTAAACGTTTATTTTTTGCTTTAAGTTTTAAAACCTTCAAAACTGTCCTAGCAGAGTGAAGTTCTAAGCAGAAAAGACTTCTCTTGTTTAAAAAAACATATAGCTACATATGTGCCCATGTGTGCACAGACATGTGCAAATATGGAAATATTTTTAAAAGTTTGGCTATATCTTTGAGAATGCCAGTGTGGGTTGGTGAAAACATACTGCACCACATACATTTTAGTATCTAATAGAGGGCATAACTTTTTTGTTGTGGTGGCTGTTGGGTTTTATATTTTGGCCTGTTTGAGAAATAATTGAGACTTCCTCTTTAATATTGCTGTGTAGAAACATGGCTCAGATAACCTGAATAAAATACTAAAATAAAATGTATTTTTGGATCTTACATTATTGGGAGGTACTTGGAGTGGAGTGTGTGTTAAAGTACTAAGGTTTTTTGGGGTTGTTTCCTTACAGGAATTTGTCAATCTCTATGCTGACTATATACTCAATAAATCAGTAGAAAAGCAGTTCAAGGCCTTTCGGAGAGGATTCCACATGGTGACCAATGAATCTCCTTTGAAATATTTATTTAGACCAGAGGAAATTGAATTACTTATTTGTGGAAGTAGGGTAAGAATCCTGAAAGTACACCAGAAAAAAAAGTGGAGCTTTTTTGATCCTAAATGTGTAATTAGTGATTGCTTTAAAAATGTCATCTTCTTACAGAATCTAGACTTTCAAGCGCTAGAAGAAACTACAGAGTATGATGGTGGCTATACAAGAGACTCTCTTATTATTAGGTAATCTTACTACTTTCTGAAAGGTTACGAGTACTTTGCGTGCCTGTTTCCTCATCATGATCGAAACGTTTAACGTGTCTCCAAGCACCAGAGATGCAAGTGTCTCATCCGTCATTTCTGCTGGCTCCAATGCCGTCACTAGGAAGAGCGAGGAGCACCAGCGCCTTGTCCTCAGCTTCGGAGGAGCTCTCAGCAAGCCCAGATCACCTTCTCCCTGAGGCACTGGCCTCCCTCGTAGGCTGGTGGTTAAATAATTGGTGTGGGCGATCATTACTGCTCAGGTGTATAGATTAAAAGGAGAAAAAAAAAGTTGCCTGGAATAGCCCTTTTTTCCCTTTAGTTAAAAATGAACCAATTCCGATGTTTTCTCGGAGGGGAAATGTTTTCTAGTTTTTTCCTTTGTTGTCCCCTTTAGTCAGAGGACTCTGAAGACAAGGGTCAGAGGAACCCTGTACGCCTTAGGCTTTTAGGGATCTATGCTGGGACATGTACCCGCTGCTGCAAACTCTGTCCCACTGTACACAGTCCTGTTCTCTCGAGGATTTTCATCTTATTTCTGAAAGAGAGCACGGTCTTTAGTTTTCATTCTTCTGGAATGAACCGTTGCCACCTCTTCTACTTTTCCTGCAATTTGTCTACAGTGTTTTAATAAGAAGCTATGATCGGCATGAAGTGTCCTTACAACTCTTTGTAGTGTTAAAACAGAGGACTGCAAAACCACAGGAGGATTAGTTTTTTCCACAGTATGGATTCCCATAATGAGTAGATGGCAGAAATGATTCTGTCAGGTTGATCTGTTGAGCTGCTAAGGGAGGCGTTTTTGATGTCACACTGTAACGTGAAGCCCCTTCAGCCCCTGTTTGGTCTGACCTGTGGATAAGTAAACTCTTCTGTTGGATTGCAAATCTTGCACCTCTGGCTCTGTTTGGTTTATCTGCAGTTGCTCAAATACTCTTTTATTTTTTTTCCCTAGTGATCACTTTCTACTAACATCATGTGAATCCATTGCATGTGCTTATTTTAATGTTGTCTTTGGGTGCGTGGGGGTCTTGATTGGGGTTTCGTTGTTTTTGTTTTTTAATATGGTTCTTAAAAGCACATGTCAAATTAGGTTAATGGTAGTTAATACTGAAGGATAATTCCACAGGAATTAATGCAAAGTAAAGGAAGAATGTTTACTGATCAGTTAAGTGAATTAAAATTGAATTAAAAGTGAATTTTAAAAAAAACAGTTTAACTGTTGTGTTTTGGTAATATTTTTGACTTCTACCTCTGCATCTCAATTGATTGGTAAATATGCAAATGCTGGCTTTGCTTTTTATAAATGTCACTTGTAAACTGCTGTTAAAATTAAGTAGAATTATGAAAACTTTAGAGTTTTGTTATTTTGGAAAGTCTTGTTTATATCAAACTACTATCAATTTACTTATTTTTATTTTCATCCTTAATAGGGAATTCTGGGAAATAGTCCATTCATTTACAGACGAGCAGAAAAGACTGTTCTTGCAGTTTACAACAGGCACAGACAGAGCCCCTGTAGGAGGACTTGGAAAATTAAAGATGATCATAGCCAAAAATGGCCCAGATACAGAAAGGTAAAAATCTTCATTTCTCTTGCCTGTTAGTAAATGGGGAAAAAATAAAAACAAAAAAACTGTGCTTCTGCTAAATGAGGTTAAATCTTACAGATATTTAAAATTTGTGAAATAGCAATGTGTTTCTCTTCATGTGCTAAAGGCTCCCAGAACTGAATTCTTCTCTTCTGTTCTTGTTTTCCCCGCAGGTTACCCACATCTCACACATGCTTTAATGTACTTTTGCTTCCGGAGTACTCGAGCAAAGAGAAGCTTAAAGAAAGATTATTGAAGGCCATCACATATGCCAAAGGATTTGGCATGCTGTAATAAACAAATATAACAAAAGGGATTAAAAAAAATGATGGTGATGATGTCCCTGTCCAAAAAGGCCATAAGATAGTGAGCTACAGTAGTCACCTGTGTTTGTGCCTCCCTTCTTTACTGGGGACATTGGGCTGGAACAGCAGATTTCAGCTGCTTATATGAACAAATTCTTTATTTTTTCTTTTAGCGTGAAAGTGTTACATATTCTTTCACTTGTATGTACAGAGAGGTTTTCCTGAATATTTATTTTAAGGGTTAAATCACTTTTGCTTGTGTTTATTACTGCTTGAAGTTGAGCCTTTTTGAGTATTTACAAGAAAACAAACTGTACTCTCCCAAGGAAAATATTGCCATCATTTGTAGACCATGTAACCTTCAAGTATGTGCTATATTTTGTCCCTGTATCTAATCAAATCAAGAACTGTACTTTTTGAAGAGTTTGCTTTTGAAACTTGAAGTCTTGGAAAACAGTGTGATGCAATTACTGCTGTTCTAGCCCCCAAAGAGTTTCTGTGCAAAATCTTAAGAATCAATAAAGATGGAAGGGAGAACTTGGAATGTTAAACTGCAGCCTTGAGAACTTTACTTTAGTCACAGCACAACAATTAAAATTCATTTCACTATATATTGTCTTCACATGTCTTGTAATAAATTGTGTTTTTAATTAGAAAACATTTCTTAGTGTATGAAAGGGTAGAAATTTTAGTTACTGTTTTTTTAAAAAAAAAGTTTACTGGGGAAAGTGCATTTTCAACTGAACAGCTTTAGAGTAGAGTGTGAAATGTTTGGAAAAAAAGATAGGAAGTTCTTGCTATATTATAAACAAAGCATGTGGAAGTGCACTTAAAATGAAGTTTTATTCTTAATTGCCTATTATGTTGACATTTTTAATAGACAATCCAAAGTCTTCCCTACATGTGATGTCATCACCATTTATTTAATGAATCATTGTTCCTACTTATCAAGGCACATGATCAGTGTTGCAACGTAATCGAAAGGGATGGCTACTGTATTTTAATCTCATCTAATAATAAGCAAAATTGCAAAATATTAAACATTAAGGCCTACTTCATGTTGTACACTTCCAGCCATCAGATAAACTGTTAGAAAGTAAATAACTAAGGTTATGTTCATCTACTACATAAAGTATTCAGTAGGTTTTTAATTTAACTCTACGAATCATATCGGAAATAAATCCTTTACCTTTCGTAGTCCGTGTTTAATGTTAATTTCTCTTGTTGCAATATGCGATAAAGGGATTATGCGTTTTTAAGTGAAGACCTACCTGGCATATCTCTTTTGTAATACAAGCTGCAGCCGATGTGCAGAGCTGAGCTTGTGCCTTGACAACTGCTACCCCTGACTACTGCAGGTCAGATCCGTGGCTGTGGGGAACTGGCGTTAGAAGGCACAGTTTTGAAATCATTGGAGAAAGAAAAAAGATGTCTTTCAGGATTATTTTAATAAATTCTTTCTAGAAATAGAAACAGACAACTGTTATGTAACTATGATGCTGAATAAAACAGTGATGTTTTTTCACCATGGTTCAGCGAAAAAGAAATAAGTGATTTCCGATCTTTGAGAAGTTGAATATTAAATTGCTGGTTTGGAAAGCACTGTACTGTAGCATAGTTTGAGGGTTACGGATTCGTGCAACTCTCCGCATGTGAACCGTGGTGATGTGGCGTGCAGCGACGTTTCACTGTCAAAGCCAATTCAGGAATAGAGGGCCTTAAACTGGAGATTTAAGCTTGGGCTGTCACCCGTCTTCTCATTTTTGATCTCTAGGTGGCACTTAACAGTTTATTTTCAGGGTTTTCACCTAGTAGCCAGACAGGTGTAAGAGGAAAATACCAGATATTCAGAGTTTCAGCAGAGCAGAAAAGTGCTGCTTGTCGAATCATTTGGATTGGGGCATCTTGTACTGGAGATGGTGCGAAAGTTTCTGCTTCCAGGTGCCTGGAGGTGTTTG
>NW_010582365.1:0-11872 GCF_000705375.1 Tinamus guttatus | reverse complement strand
GGAGAAAAAGAAGGAGAAAGAAAAAGAAAAAGAGAAAGAGAAAGTGAAAGAGAAAGAGAAGAAAGAAAAAGAAAAAGAAAAAGAAGAAGAAAAAGGGAAAGAAAAAGAAAAAAGAAGAAGAAAGCAATCTTTGGGATAGTCTTTAAAATCTTCAGTCATCTTTACTTTTTTGTCAGTTTATTTCTGTTTTTCATTCCGGAGTCACTTTTTTGCTCAGGACATTTTTGCAATCACTTTTGTAAACTATCCAAAAGAATTCAGAAAACTTTAGATTTTAAGAATTGTGAGATGGCATAAAGAGCAGTAAGAGACCTTAAAGCAAACTGCAGCAGTGCACTGGTAAGAATTCTCACGGAAAGGCTGCCTGAGCAGCACAGCTGCAGTGCTGTTTGTCGCCTCTGACCACTCAAGGCAGTAAAATGTGTTCTTCAGGGAAGAGCCAATGCTCTGTGAAACACTCTCTGCAGTTGCAAGTGGAGACATATCCAAATGCCCACTCACTGGATCTACTAGATCTGGAAGTCTACCTTGGAAAAAAAGGAAAAACATTTCCTATATATCAGGAATTACCACTTGTTAGATTTGGATACTACCTGAGCAATCTACAAGCAGTTACTTTTTCAGCATACAAGTAATGGCTAATGAAGCCTGAGCTGCAGTTGCCTCTGCCTTATACAACACCGCTGTATTTCTGGAATCTGTTGCGGTTTCTGTTAATATCTGCACAGCCATCTCCTGTGCATGCGTGCATCCATCTTTAAGTATCTGTAAGCTGATGCTGACTACAAATGGAAAAGACTGCCATCTGAAAATTATGGAAAGTGCTGGGCAAATATGCCATTATGAACAGTCCTATGCTCCTGAACAGAAAAGTTGTCCAGACAAGTGGATATCTGACTCACAATTATTAAGGAAAACTTTGCAAACACCTTTATACTGAAGGGAGATAGAAAGCCCTCAAGTCTTTTCGTCAACCACAAAACTGGAGTTCTATAGTAACACCTTTTGAAAACATCAAAACACGGGGTATGCCAGATGGAATCAAATGCTGAAAGACAGGAATATTTTCTCTTCTACAGTAAAGTTACCCAATGACTGAAATATAGTGAAGCTGGCGCTGCTGGTAGTCAGAGATGTACCCCAGAGAACCTGCCATGGAGTGTGTTATCTCTGGGGCTTCCCAGATGCCATTTCCAAGCCAGTCCTTGCTGCTGGCCAGCCAGGGAGTCATTTCATAGATGGCACAGGACGTATCTCACCCTTCCTTCCCCACATAGCCTGTAATGGTGGACCTGCTTGGACGCAGTCCTGTGCCACATGCTCTAGGTGTGTGCAGGGGAGTTGGACTAGATGACCTCTAGAGGTCCCTTCCAACCTTAAGCATTCTATGGTTCTATGATTTGGAGTGGGTTTGGACTGTTCTGTCAGTTCTTAGCCTGCCTGTTTGGTGCTGCTAGGCGTAGGTTTGGAGATGAGGGAAGTACAGCTATGGGGATGTAAAGCCCCACAACAAGCCAAGTGGGTCACACACTTCATTATCCCAAAGACTCCCTTGCTGGGTTCTGCTGGAGACATGATCTTACACTGAGCAGACTCCACAGGAGAAGTCCCCTTCTCCAGCTTTTATATCCATGTTATTATCTGAAAACAACGTTTTTAAAAAAAATAAAACTCACCTGTCCTGAATCTGACGAGCATGTCAAAAATATATATGATATCAGAGCAATAGTCCAAGACCAGCCATAACCTAACATGGTCAATTTGTAGCTCATCAAAGCAGGCTCTAAAGAAACAAAGATAGTGCAAAATTTACACATGAGCAGAGCACTCAGAATGTATTTCCTAACAGCCTGTTAGTGCATGTCACTAGCACTGAACAGACCAAGGCAGTATGTCTCACACCTGCTAGTCTGCACACTGGAGCTATGTCTAAATAGACAGAAAAGATATTTAAGCTAGGAGCAAAACTTAAAACACGTATATGCAGCACAAGTGCACAGTGTAGCACAAGTGCACTTGTGGAGGGATGTACATATCCCTACATTTAAACATGCATCAGATTTCACGGGGAATACACCTAGGCACTTCCAGTCTTGCAAATACAAATAGGTCAGATAAAAAATCATATACATCATATATATTGGCTCAAACTGTGTTTTCCCCTCACTGTCCCACTGGTCTCTGTTTTCTTTACTGACCTGCCTTTTGAACAGCCATGTATATCTATACTGCATGGCTAAAGACATTTCTGCAAGGATGGTGACCAAGCCCCTGCTGAGTAAGACACATTCCTGCATGTAGCCAGTAGGTGGCACACAAAGGCCACTGCCAACACCCATGAGCTGCTTTTTGCAAGGTAAAATCAATTCATACACACACACACACAAAGAATTAAAAATAAAAATTGCCATCTATTTCCTCTGATATGTACATCATATAACCTTAAACATAACTATGTGAACTATAAAGCCTCTAGATAAGCCTCCCAAAAAATGCCACAGGGAGCTAAATTGATGATATATGTAAGAAACATCAATAAGACCCTTTACATTTGAAACCTAAAATTATTAGTAACTTAAATCCACACCTGCACACTATCATACACCAGTTATAGAACACAGGTGCTGCAATTATAGTCAGCCAGTTGTAGTACATGTTGCTTGAAGGATCTATTACAAAGATCTCTTTTTTCTTCCTGTAAAGTAAAACACACAGGTTACACTGGAACCGTAAGGACCCTTTGGATCTCCCTCTGCTGGAGGCTGCTCATCTCATGACTACCACACAGCTGCCTAAAAATGTGACAGAGTATCTATGCCAGCATCTCAAATTAAATATCAAATATCAGCCGAAAGATTCATCCCATTCAACACAATCTATTCCTATCTGATGCAACATTGGAAAAAAAAACACCAAGAGCAGAAAAAAAACCTAGGATTTTCAAATCACATTGGCCAAAAATACCACCATTTCAGCACATGGCCACCACTGAACAAGAAAACATTGAATGTTTCTCACTATAACTCCAGATAGAAGACTACAGTCCACAGCTAGACGAAATGTCTTCCCGTGAGGATTACTTTTGACATTTTTGGCAAATCCTTGTATTATTGAAATGACTGTGTGACCATGCATTTAAATAAGTTAAACACACATACTTGAACATTTGATTACACAAGCACAGCTGTGTGCGTACACATGCGCCCAGAAGTTATTCCAGTAGCAACATGTTAGTGTGATCTGTAAGCTGTGCAGTAGCAGGTGGAATATGTGGCTGAGCAACACTTGGGTATGTATTTGTGTGACTTTTCCCAATTTTCAGGAATGAAAATATTTTAAAATGTAAAGATTATATACTGCAGATTTGTGTGTATTTCTGGCACTGTCTTTGCCATCAGTTGAATATCAACCTAGGTGATAGTATTAATAAGGCAATCTTAACCTCAGAAGTACTTTGCTACTCTCACAATAGATTTTTAGCCTTTTCTTCTAATTCATCACCTGAAATGAAATATGGTCTTCATTTGATAATTCCATTGCCTTCTAGGCATTTTAAAAAACATTCATATTCCTTGCTGGAATGTTTTAAGTTGATTTAGGCTGATGTAAAGCTCAGGTTCTCATTACACAGTAATTGAAGCTGAACGAGAATCCTTAGAAAAAAAGGCTTTCAAATTCAAGCTTTGATTAAGAGAGAAAGCCAAGACCTGGAGATCAAGCAGACCCAATCTAGAAATGACTCCCAACTAATGTCTCTACATCTATATAGCACACACAACCATATACACAAACAGGCTTGCAATACACTCATCATTTAACCTACTCCTTAACTGTGAAGCCCAGGCAAATGCACTCGCTTTTCATCTATTGCCACTGTACATTTTTGTGATTGGTATACTAAGCCAAATTAGGCACATGTCAGATCTGTGAGGGCTAAATGAGACCATGATATATTTCTGTTAAGAGCATTTAAATGATTTCTTTTTTTTTCACAGAAATTCAATAGCTCTTAGTCATCATCAGCAAGCTTTACTATTCACTAGTAAATAATTGCACCCTAAGTAATCAGAAATGCTGCTCATGGTAAGGATTCACAGTAAGCAGGCATCTTCCTCACATATTTGTCAGAAATTATCAATAAACTAAACTTCTTAGTATATCTGTAATTGCCTACATTATATTTTCGTTCTAGGCCCACACTAGGCTCTTGGAACTATGAAAACCCCATACAGATTTGCAAAGCAAGGGCTATCCTAAAATGCCCGATAGGAAAAAAAGTGCCTTTGAACAGCCAAAGTGATCAGAGGTAGCTGAATTCCCTTTTATTGACCTGGGGAGCTGTTCGTGACAGGTCTTAAAACAGGTTTTTAAGATGCAGCAAATTTGCTGAGCAGTTGCATCATTTCAAAGGGAAAAATGCATTAAAGATTTGACAATATAACATTCTGCAAGCTATAAAACAACAACTATAGTGGCAGTGTTAACCTTGAAATGTCATGTGTAGGAGGTGTGTTACAAGTGCACATTCATTCTGTATACTTACTCTTCCTTTTTTTTATCATCTTTTTTGTCATCTTTCTTTTCCTCTTTCTTTTCCTCCTTCTTTTCCTCTTTCTTTTCCTCTTTAACCTCTTTCTTTTCTTCCTTTTTGCTGTACAACATAATGTAAGACTTAGCAACATTACCAATTTTCTACTAGTGACGGGAGAGGATCAGTGGTACAAGAAACTACAAGGAACAGGAAACCAGGATGCTGGAGAGAGCAGGACAGGGTTTCTCTGGGCAGAACCATTCATCCAGCAGTAACTGGATAACAGGCTGAGGCTCTAGAACTAACAGCAGCACACAAGTAAAGCAGGTAACCAGCTGGCTGATTCTGTGTATTAGTCAGTCACGCTTTGTTGACCTTTTCATGTATCATGTACCAGGCTTGTTTTAATTAAACATTCCAGTTTGTCTCGCAGTGGTTTAACAAACTATCAAAAGTCTTGCCACATATGAACCTTCACAGTGCCTGCTGGACGCTTTAGTACTGATTAAATGAAATTAATCTGACTCTGATGAATCCAAATATCCTCTCCCAGTTCCTTAAAACCAAAATAGCCAGAAGTAATTAATTGTGGCTTGGAGAAGAATGCCAGCCAATACCTTTGAAGAAAGATTGAAAATGAAGAAAAAAAGAAGCGTCTCATTTCACTTAACTTTAGATCTCTACACATGATCTAGTCATTTTACACAAGCTTATACAATCAACACAATTAATGCAAATTATTTTAAATCCCTACATTAGAATGAGATGACTTGTGCCCTAACACTACCTTTTTTTTTTTTTCTCTCCATCAGCTATAAAGGGAAAATGGGTTGGCTAGTGCAGATGCAGGGGTCCACGTGTGATCAGCCAGTGATGCTCAAGCTGCTGTCTTTGCAATACTGTCACTGTATTCAAAGCCTGAGCATTAAGCAAGAAATTCTACCCCCTCTGAAATCAATCAGTTTTGCATTGACTTAATGGAGACAGGACTGCCTTCGGGTTTATTAAGTGTTATTCACACAATAAAATGCAATATATTTGGACATAAAACTTCTGTCATTATGTCTGCACATCACTACCATTCCACAGCATCTAGCACATACCAAAGCTGCAAGATTTTGCCCCAGATCTGCATCCCAGATATGTATTTCCCTAGAGTTCAGCTATACACAACTTTGAGATCATTAGAATATGATGAGCTAGATGTAAAGATGGATCTGATTTACCCTGTTCTTAGGTTTGTCTAACATAACCATAAGAAACATCATAACTGAAGAGAGCACCTCAAATCCAGACAAACTGTTTCATTCACCAAAACTGATTTCTACAAAACAGGCAGAAACTTCTGCTCAAGTCTCTCTGCCACTGGTTTCCTGGATCTTTTGTGGCTTTTTCAAATCAAATCTGCCACTAAAGCTCTTTCTAATATAGAAAACATGTGAGGATTTCATGATAAATTACCGTGCTTGGTACCTGATCTGAAACGTAATTTCCAGTTGCTGTTTTAAGCATTAACATACAGATCAAAGATACTTCAAATGTCTGGCCTCTTACTGGAAAGGAAGAACTGTGTGTAAACATAATTTCAATGGCTGCTGTCACTGTACATTCATGACCATTGTTAGGCAGAGAAAAGTAAGCAGAGATGGAGAATCAGTGAAAATCTCAGTGACAATAAACTTCAGAAGGAAATTTTGATAGTTCCAACTTTCTCCTACATTTTGTTTCGAAACAGCTATCTAATGCCAACGTCTATTTTTCCCTGGTTTAAGATCTCCTTCACACTGATCCATTGATTACAGGTACCCTTCATATGTGAGAATCCTACATTTCCTTGTTCTCAGCTCACCTCTCTTCTGAGGTAATGTTACCATGCTCCAGCTGCTTGTTGTCTAGCAGTAGAAATTACTCAAAGGAAAAGGCTGGCCATAATCCTCATGATGTCTTCTAAGATTTGAAAGCATCATCCACAGTTTCTCAGAGATAGGCACATGTAGGTCCTTTACACACTGAGAAACTCAAAGCTCCAACAATACCTGCAACTTGTTTTCTTCATCAGTGCTTTTGAATAAACTAGAATCCAGTAATTAATACAAGAGTTGTATGTACTTATCCTCTTTAATAGCACTACAGCGGCAATTATTCTGTATCTTCAGCACTGTAAAGAAACACTCATTTTCAGGCTGAGAAGACATATCTCCACCAGTCACTATAAAAACACTGTCGTAGTCTCTGAATGATTTACACCTTTCATCTGCCAAGTAATTTTCAGACTGTTACGAAGGCAGACACAAAGATGTTGCCTTCTTTGAGGAATAATGAAACACTGGCTAGATCAAAGTTTTGCCCAAGGTATATGTGTCACTTTCAGAAGTAAGATCAAAATGCATTTCCATTCTAAATGCTCCTTTGGGTCCTGACTAGTAAGCCAGGCCTCAGGTTTACTAAACCTTTTCTTTTTTTAATTTCAATCTAAATAAAATGCTGCCCATTTCTATCATTGTTCTCTGCACAATGATTTTCACTTTTATAAAAGTCATGAAACCAAATCAAAAAGTTGCTCTAGGAAAAGAAGACTTCTTGTTCAGATATATGCACACAGGTTTTGCAGTGTCATTTTAAATGTACACTATGCCGCTAGTCTGATGTATTTGGAGACAAAACCCAACAAATTCAGGAATATTTCTGACATGATTGGAAACTATCCTGATGTTTAAATCCTTTTTTTTTAAATCTGAAATGTAATGAAAGAAATTAACTATTGTCACGTAAAAGAAGAATTCTGCTGCTGGAGGTTACAATGCAGACGAGTTCTCCAAGATTTGTGATTGAAGACGTGCAACAAACATCAGTGTTGGGTGACTTTAAATTACAGTAGTCCTTCACCTTTTCAAGAAACTTCTCCTTGGAGGGATATTATGAGGTATCTTGTGAAACATATAGAAGAGATTCCAAAGGACAGCTTCTGTCAGAGCTGGTGTGGTGCCAGCCTCATTATATTGCCTAGCTGCTACTCACTCTACATCCACACTAGGAATGCCTGGCTAAGCTAAAACACACCTTTCAGAAAGATGCTCAGGTATCATGTAGACTTCACATACAAAGGTGGTTTTGGTACCCTGCTCAGAATTGACTTCTCATGTAACAACCTGAAATTACTGAGGGACTTGATCTGCAAAAAGGACTGGTATATTAACAGAGGAAAGACCCTTGTTAGAAAACGAACACATGGATCTCACTGAGAAACTGAATCATTGACAAATCATTGGCAATGCAGTAAATCAGCCAGCTGAAGTAGAGGAGGAGGACTAAATGCTCAGGTAGTTGAACTCACTCCTGGAGAGGGAAGGGCAATTTAAGAAAAAATGTAGTTCATGAGGAACATGAAGGATGTCTCCAGAACTGACAAAGCAAGAGCTTTCTCAGTAATTAAACTATGTACTTGGGAAGGTTTAGAAAGAGATAAGCAGAAGTCTACACCACGTATATTACTAGGCTGAAAAGGGAAAAAGAGAAGGAGCTAGTGACAAAGAGATGTTCAAAAGTTGCTGGTACTTACTCTTCATTCGTGTTGTTACTATAGTTGACATTAAAATTGGCCAAGGGCCAGTGACTGCAGCAAATTCAATAAAACACATTAAAGAGTGTAAAAGACTGGTACATTTAATACAAACATTACCAACATGACAGACTGACTTACTGGCATTTCACATATGTACTGGTAAGATTAGGAAGACCAACTTTGACTGCAATAACTCCCTCTGCATAAATACTTGAAGGCACCAATTTCTCTTTATCAAGTGCTGGGTATACATGGCTGTAACTGTATCCGATGTCTGAAGCTTGTTCTCATGGCCACACATACCACTATTTATAGCCTTGTACCCATTTGGCTGCTATTTTAAGCTTTCTTCAACCCTTTCAAGTCTTCTTTACATATGCATCGCCAAGGTAGCTGGACAAATAACAAGCACAGCCACGACTGCTGTGGAATTGAGCCCCAATGATAGCACAACTGGGAGTTACTGTCACATGGCAACAGTGTAAATCCACGAAGGCCAGGATGGACACTTCTAACCTCACCTCTTCTAATGGCCTTATAGAGAGGTTTGTTGGCCTGGGATCAATGCTGTCTTCTCTAATGACTTTTAATCTGCAGTTGCTACTGATCCAGAAGCCTGAAAAATCTCTTGGCTGCTGCCTTGAGTGACTAGAGGATAGCAGCCTAGCTAATACAACAAAATGCGTGAGAAATGCAGATTACTCTGCTCTTGAGCTGAATTTCTGAGGACCAGATCAAATGAAGATAGCAGGCTCTGCTGGTCCACCACAAATCAAGGTGACCTGTACTGCCATGCATTGCCCTTTAAAAGTTCTTCCTTTTATCTGAATTACTAGCTGAGATTTTGAAACAAATCTCAGATGACTGATGACTTGCCTACCTACTCAACCCAGCTATCCAAAAAGCTATGGAAACCTGTGCAACTTGGGACTCTGTTTCCCACTTTTAGTTGGAGCTTTATTTATATCTCTGAGTTATATTCTCATAAAGTAATTCATAAAGTCAAAAGACTGGAAACACATAAAGCTTTCTCTTGCAGGCCTCAGTCGATTTTTTAGGAAAAGCACTTAAGAGAACACTAAATTTGCCTTCCATAGCAAAGACTGAATATGTGCTGATGAGCTCAACCAGCGGTCAAAAGATTTTCCCATTTCTGCATCAGAAGCTTTCTGCAATGTTAACAGCTGAACTCTTGGGCAAGTATAACTAAACAACAAAGTATTCCACATGACTTCTTGTTTGGAGTTTCCTAGCACTACCTGCTAATGTGTGTAAAATGAATGATGGATGTCATGAGAAGTCACAGTTCTCAGCCTCCTGAATCCTTGAAGTGGGAACAGCATTCATCCTCAGTGCAGAGGAATTCTGCAACCACAACTTGGCAGGTCACACAGATGAATATAGCCTTTTATGAAAGGTTCTGAGACAGGAAGCCTGAAATAGAATTTTATTTCTAAGAAATTGCTCTGCCCCAAGCAGCATGATCAAAACCCTCCACTTCAAGATCTCTGCCAAGCTGCTTTTGAGGGAGAATGAAAAGTCTGCTGAAAGCTGCAATACTTAAGTTATGTGGAGATTCCTGAGCTGCATTAGATACCCTGTTCATCTCTCAGGCTAAACTCCATATTAAACTCTCTATATAAAAATAAAGCTCTTACCCTGATCACGAAGAAAAAAGTACAAACGCATCTTCTTACCTGTTCACTTTCCCAGGCTGCTCATCAACACCCACACTGGAGTGGATTTTATTTTGCCTGCTGGACACTTCTATGAATGTTGGCCCTCTGATACGCTCCAGGAAAGAATCAGGTCTTTGGTCTTCATGATGCAAATGTCTCGTGGCCCATGACCTCAGAGATACAACAAATTGTGAAACCCTGCAAGGAACAGACATGCAACATCATTGACTAAACCAGACAAGAAAAATGGATAATGTAAGCCATTTCTACATAGAGTGCTCCAAGAGGATTTTCCTCCATTTTTACACCTCATATAGGAATGGAGCTTCATGGATTCACACAGTCACTTCTCAGAGCTTCATATATCACCTTTCACAGTAACTCACACATCACTCCCTAGTCCACTGTTTCAGAACTGCAGGAGCAAGAGACTATTATTGATATAAATGCAGGTTATCAAGTGGTTGGGATGGGGAAGTTGATGAAAATCTCTGAAATTATGTAATAATGTGAGGAGCATAGAATTACATAAAAGAGACTTACAGGATCAAATACTTGAGGGCTGGTATATGCAGTGGAGACAGTTTCCTAACCCCAATACATAACTTTCCACCACGGGTGATATTCACATGCTGTGTCCCAGACTATGTATTCTTCTGGGCAGACAATACAACCCATTCACCACTGTCTCTAACACACTGTGTGTATTTCCAAACATTAACAACAAGAGGAGAACAAATCCTTCACGAGAACCATTAATTGACTGTTGCATAAAAAGAACCATTTCCTAATCCTAAATTTCTAGTAAAACACTAAAATAAAATGAAATGTGCAAAAAAGATGGTATTTATTTATTATTATGCTTCTTTCTCTGTTCCCTCTAACTCACATCATGAATTCTTTTTTTTTGAAAAAGTTCAAAAATAAATGACATTTGTGGAAAATTCAAAATAATGGACACCAAAATGTATAACATGGATGTGATTTACCACCAAAATAATATTCTGTATTATTTCCCATAAGCAGCCCAATTTGGATGGAGTAGTATTATTTCAGTTTCCCACACCTAGCCTTAGAAATACAATGAAATACTGACCAACTTCTCAAAGAGTTTTTGGGCTTCTTAAGGAAATCCCTTTATATTTGCTCAGTCCTGGTTAATAACATTTGTAGCAAGAATCCACAGAGAGGCCTGTGAAGATATGACCAACTTAAGTCCTATAACAAAGTATAGCTACTTCTGGAGTGCAGTTCTCAAGAGTCTAACACCACAGCATGTCAAAAGCCCAGCCCAAAATCTCTTACTTTGAGATGAAAGAACATCAAAATAAAGGAATATCACATATCAGAAATCAGAAAAAGCTATTTCTAGATCCTCATCCCTACACTGAGACATTATCATACAAATCATCTAATATTTTCAACAAGAGAATTCAAGGCCTACCGAAGACACAAAAGAAAAACATAATATTCCACATGAAAGTCAGAGGTTCCTAGATTCATCATCATATTGAAAGAAAGCTGCAAAAATAAAACTAACCTCCAGAATCTTTCTCTGCCTGTGGACTTCCACTTTCACTTAAGGAATCATAAGAAAAACTATTAATAAGAATGTTATTAATTATATTAGAAAGTCCCCAGATCCATTAGTTAAAGAGTCAAACAAGTTTTACAAACTTAGAGTAAGAGCTTCTCTACATGAACAATGAAATACTCCTTTCTGATTTCTGTCATGGCATATTATTTCCACCTTTTCTGTCTTTTCTATCACAAATCCTGAGTCAAATGCACAAAACGATGTTGTTTTAGGTCCTCGAGCATTTGCATTCAATAGGCATATTACATTGCCATGACATCTGAACTGCTAGGCATTCAAGTTTTCATCAGACTTCCTTGTAGTTTTTGAGCATAAGTAATTCTAGCTGTACATATACTTAATTCAAACTGTTCTGAAAAGGAATAAAGAATAGTAATATAAACAAGGAATTAAAAGGAGTGCTCAATCATAGTTTATATATATGTGTGTATATATATAGACACACACATATATGCTTGTGTATATCATAACATACATGCGCACACACACACACAAACATACAT
>NW_010582364.1:156864-226375 GCF_000705375.1 Tinamus guttatus | reverse complement strand
ATGTTGGAGTAAGCACATGGCCCAGAACAAAAGGTTACTTGGAAGCTGCGACCTAAGGGAAGATCGACAGAGCCTGACAACAACCAATCGGAAGAAAGGCTCTAGCCAATCAGATGAGACAGGAGCGCAGGCGTGCGGGAAAGGAACTGGTATATAAGGGACGGCTTTGTTTCAATAAACTGTTTTTTTTTTTTCAGGTTGATTCACATGGGATCGTTCTGAGCCCACGGTTTTTCTCTCCTCAATATCCTGTGTAAAATCAGCTATAATGAAAGCTATTAATGTAAGGATGATTCAACTCACCACTTATATCCCTTTACAAACAGATGACCCAGTCAACATCCCGGCTGCTAAGACTCTAATTTGAAATGAAGTTTCAATATGCAAAGGTGACTGAAGTCACAGGGTGGGTACACAAAGTTTGTTACGAACATTACTTACTATTGTAACTGCAATTGCTGTATGTATTCTTATCAAATGAAAATGGTAAAACTATACTTCCCCCACCAATTGTACCAATGTGCAATCAGTTTCTTAATTGCATCATGTTTTAGCCACATAATATTAACGTCTAAATGCCCTCATGTGAAGCTTGAGTGACTACAGTCACAGGGTGGATAGTGTGAGAGAATTGGTGGATAGTGTGAGAGAGAGTGTGAGAGACTAACTCCTCTGGCTGGACTGTGAGTATCCTTCACTCCCCTTAACCTTGGATGTTGGTCTAAGGTAACTCCTTATAAGGTTGACAGTCCCCTGTAGATTCAGAGAGTGGAAATGCTAGCATTTTCATCTCCTTGCAAGGCTGAGAGGATGAAGTACAAACCGGATGCCACAATACAGTAGTACTGTAATGCTACAGTACAGCTGTACTGTAACACAGTAGTGCTACAGTATTTTACTGTAACGCTGCAGTGTTTTACTTCATTTTTCTTTCTTTTTCTCTGGGACAAGCAACTTGTGCGAATTCCCAGTAGCTAATTACTATTTGGTAAGCTCATCCCTATAACAATTGCACCAGTTAATGGTGGATGTTGTTATCACAAAGATCTTGCTCTGGTGAATAAAATCAACAAACTAAAGCCCAAGCCCGGAGGTTGTTGTCCCTCTTAATTATTTTACTGTCTCCTTTAATGAGCTAGCAGGATAACCACCACTGTGAAGGGTAAGATGAATTGACTATAGTCACGAGGTGGAGTGTCATAGATGTGCTCCTTCCCCAGCCTGACTGCCCACATAGACCCCTGAACAGGTGTTAATCACCGGGGATGTTATCAGGGTTGTGGTGTCTGTCTCACAATAGCTGAGGACTAATCACCAGTAAACTAAACTGGCACCAGCAAGAATTCAGCTGATATGCAGACATGACTACGAGTCAATCACCTTATCCCATAAATAGGAGGCAGCCCCAGGTTGAGAGATCCCTTACCAGTGAAAGCTGCATGGTAAGTGAACATAGCAGGCTAAACTTCCTAACACTTTGTAATTTATACTTAATTGTAATCAGGATTGATTGTGCACATAATCCCTTAGATATAAACCACTGACCAAGTCTGGGACTAAGACTGAATCCAGCTGGACCCAGACTCCTCTGAGAAGGAGTCTGGAGAGCAAGGAGATCCAATCTGAACCTCGTGACTCAACAGGAGGATCTTCCTGGTATTTTTGTAATAAAGAAAAATGACCTTGCCATAGAATCTCATGAAAATCACTGTCCATATGAATAAAATATATTACTATTTCTTCAAGAGTGAAGTGCTTTGAATCACTCGAACCGCACCCCTTCCCTCCACCGCCACTCACTCCGTGACAATCACTTAAGCAAACTTGACATCCACAAGTGCATGGGCCTCAATGGGATGCTCTGTACTGGTGGACATTATTTCTTGGCCACTCTCCATCATCTTTGAATGGTCATGCAGAACAGGAAAGGTGCCTGAAGATGGGAAGAAAGCAAGCGTGACTCCAATCTTCAGAAAAAAATGATGAGGGCCCAGGGAACTACAGTCTGGTCAGCTTCACATTGATTCCTGGAAGAGTGATGGATCAGCTCATCCTGCATACCATTTCCAAGCACACAAAAGACAAGAAGGTGATCAGTAGAGGTTTGTATGGATCCACAGAGAGAAAATCATGCATAACCAACCGGATAGCCTTCTATGATGCGAAGACTGTCTGGGTAGATGAGGTAAGAGCAGTGGATGTTGTCCATCTTGACTTCTGTGAGGCTTTTGTGATTGTCTCTCATAGCAATCTCATAGACAAGCTCAGGAAGTACAGGCTAGATGGCAATGAAGTGAATTGAGAACTGGCTGAACAGCAGACTTCAAAGGGTTGTGCTTGGTGCAAAGTCTAGTTGAATGTTTGTAGATAGTGGTGTCCTCCAGGAACAAATACTGGGTCCAGTCTTGTTCAACTAATTCAGTGACCTAGATGACAGTATTGAATGCACGCTTAGATGATCACCAGAGATCCCGTCTAACGCCAAATATTCTCTGATTCTGTGAAAACACTTCTATTCATCACCTTTACTCTCACGCAAAATGATGTTCACATGATAACATGTTGCTTCACTTCTAGGTAAAGATGAGGACATGTAGGTGCAACAATCAATGATGCCTAGCTGGGTCTGCCTACAGGCTCCTCGGTTACATTTCACTGGCTAAGTTTACCCCATGGCCAAAGGAAATGGGCAATATAGTACAGCCTGCTTCTATTCGAGTTAACTGTTGTGTGGATCACTAACTCCTCGATATACAATAGTCTTCCGGTTAGGATCACTAACTCCACCCATTGATCCACACACAGTTGAACTTTCCTAAAATTATTATAATTTGCAGGCTACTTCAGTAAGCTTTTTGTCTACAAAGCCAAATTAAACAAAGCAATTACCACAACTATTAATACCAGGGCAGTGAGAAGTGAAAAAAATGGGTGTTTTACTTAATTACCTGTATTTTTTTTAATCTATTGTAGTGCGAATGCCTGCAGAACCTCTGGTGGTGAAATGGGTGACTGGCAGGTTACTAGGTAGCTGGCCCAGTGTGTAAGACTACACATTGCCCAACTTCCCACTGGAAATAGGCATGCATATTGTGTTTTGTCTACAATGTTTGGTTGCTTCCTGGGCAGTAGTTTTTCACAGTTAGCACATCCAAGATAAGGAAACCTAGCGGATTTAAGGGACGCTTATGAACCACAGCGGGAGAGTCCTGCCCATTCGTTGGACCTGCACGTCCCACCTCTGCCTCCAGCAGCCTCCTGCCAGCAACAGCTCCTTGTGGTTCCTAGGGCTCCCTGCACACTCTTTATTAGATCTGTTGTTTAATTTCTTACGAACCTTGACTGCCTCTGCACACCAGGATCCCAGACCTCGAAGGGACGGGCTCCAGAGCGGAGGCTCATGCCAGGCAGTCTTTCCCAGAGGAGATAAATGCAGCTGCTTTACCAAACATTGCTGAATTAATAGCCACCATTCAGGAATAATCTCACCCTATTATGGCAACAATCGATGTGAAGGATATGTTTTTCATGGTCCCTTTACAACTTGAGGACCAGGATCATTTTGCTTTCACCTGGGAAGGACAACAGTACACTTCTGCACGACTCCCGCAAGGATTGGATCCAGCTGCACCCAGACTCCTCTCAGAAGCAGATGGAAAGCTAGGGGGTTCAATCTGAACCCCGTGAATCAACAGGAGGATCTCCCTGGTAATTTTGTGTGTGCCTTGTACCCCATGCAGGGAATAATAAGCGACCTTGCCATGCCATTGTCCATATCAATAAAACCTATTACTGTTTCTTTTGCATGAGTGACGTGCATCGTGTCACTCCCCATGCCTCATCACCGCTCATTCTGTGACATCCTCTCCCTCTACTAACTCCTGGCAAGGTCACACCTAGAGTATTTTGTCCAGTTCTGGGCTCCCCAGTACAAGAGCAACATGGAGCTATTGGGGAGAGTCCAGTAGTGCAGCATGGGACTACAAAGATGATCAGGGGACTGGAGCACCTATCCTATGAGGAGAGGCTGAGAGAGCTGGGCCTGTTCAGCCTAGAAAAGACTAAGAGGGGATTTTATCAGTGTGTATAAATACCTTAAGGAAGAATGTCTAGAGAATGGAGCCAGACTATTTTCAATGGTGGCCAGCAATAGCACAAGAGGCAACAGTCACAAACTGAAACATAGGAAGTTCCGTCTGAACATAAGCAAAAACTTGGTTAGAGTAGATGACCTCCAGAGGTCACTTCCAGTCTCTATAATTCTGTGATATAATATGCATATAACAGTATCTATAAGATTGTAAAGGCATACCTAGTTTTCTATATAGCTTATTGTAGATAAGAGATAAAACTTAATAGTTATTGTTGTTCCCCAAGCTGGAGTATTTTGTGTTGTAGGAGTTTCAAATATAGTTGGTCACTTATTTTTTTTCTTCCATCTCTCTGTCTTTGCTATAAAAGAACTTTATATAAACAGTTTTAAATCAATAGCTGTTATACTGATGCATAGATTCATCATTCATAGATGCATCTTCTCTTTCTTTTCTTTCATCAAAGGAAGGTCATAGCACCTTACTTAGGATCATGCATTGTATAGGGTTACTTTTTTTCAAACCCTAGAATACAGCTGTTAAGTTGGTTGTCAGCCAGATGTGCATATGCTTTTGTGCAATGTACATGTGCTTTTGTACATCTTCCTTTGATGTTATTAGATTGCCTTCTAGATTTGGTTACTTATACTCTTCAAGAACAATATTCAACCCCCAAATTTTATCACTGTTTCTGGCAGCTGCTTTTCAAGTTGTTCTTCAGAGGCTTATTCTGAAAAGCAAAACAAAACAAAAAGGCCTACCAAGGTTGTTATAGTTTGCCTTAATTGTAACTACTATAACCATTTCCCTTAAGAATACCTCGTTGCATCCATCTAATGCTCCAGTCTGAACAATTTCTTTACTTTTATTTGTCTTTATCATTAGAAATTTTTACTACATCTTGGGGTGTTTTCCAGTCTCTTATGGTATCTCATAACAGTAACTAGTAAAGATGTTTGGTGTTTAAAGATTCTCACTTTTCACATTATAGCCTTTTCCTGTTCATAGCTGTGCTCCTGGGGCTGTTATCTGTTTGTCACATTGCTGTGATTAGCCTCTGCAGCAGAACAGCATGCAACAGTTATCACTTCTCCAGGAGCTTTGTCTTCCACACCTCAAACATTTAACTCTTCCATCTCTGCTCATCATTCCAGTAAGCAAATCTTTATCATTACATTTCCTTTCTACACTCACCCCATGGGTGATGGATATTATTTTCTTTCATAGGATGATAAGATGATGAGTTACACTTCGTACTTTTTTCCTCTCAAAAGTACTGTTTTCAACACATCTGGGAGTTTGATTCCTCACCTAAAAGTCATCATGTATGGGACAAGACATTCTTTTGCAAATGTATATTTGTTTTGTAACTGTTTATTCAATTTCCAGGAAGCAAAGTATAGGGGGCTTGAATTTAGCCTGTTTTCTTCAGCTTTTGCTCCTCTATGGCCAATACAGTTTGCTGGTTCAGTAGTTGAGATGCTTCTAATATATTCCTTAAGTGAGCTATACAGTTTGATCCTGCAACATTTTGGGTACATTTGCAAAAGAATGACTCCCCCATGCCATCACTCCGGAGCAGTCTCTGGGATGCTCCCAGCTGTCACAGCACAAGCAGAACAGACTTCAAGAGCCAGGGAATCCCCCTCCCCTCACAGCCCATTGCTGCATTTAAACACCAGTTCAAGGTGGTTTATAAGTCAGCTAAGGGCTGGACCTGGCTGTGATGTGAGATTTAAGCATAATGATTGCGCTCACATGCGCACTAGATCTCTGCCCACACAAAAGCTTCCAACTGTGGTTACACACAAAATGGCCAGCAAAGCCCCAAAGGATCCTGACCAGCTGTTAGATCCTTGCACTCGCTGCCTGAAGGCATAAGAGTTACAATCATGCTGGATCTCCAGCTCTGGAGACCCTGACTAGCTGTTCCTTGCATCTGCTGCCCTGCAGCATCACAGTTATCAGCACTATAGTCCAGCACACTGACACACACACTCACACACTCTCCTGCTGGAGAAACTGCCTAATAGGATTAGAGCTTTCACCCTATTTGATTTTTTTCACACTTAACTCAGTCACATCAGCCATTGCCCTCTTTTTTGCCAGTAAGCTTCAGCAATGGTCTGCAATTCACCCTGGGTGCAATCTCACACAGTCATCCTACACTGAGATTCCCCTTTACCATATTCAAAAACGATGGTCCCACAGTTCGCAATCACAGACTTTGCCTTGTACCCACTGCCCACAGAGCACACACTGCCCTGGCCACCATCCTGGCCCTGGACAGCAAAGCCAGGAGCATTTGCCAGCATTTCCTGGTACATGGATCTAGCTCTTCCCAGATCATATTGGTCGTTTGTAAAGCTTCTCTCTGGTCAAAACATTCCCACACTCATTTCAAACATGTTAAGAACAACCACCTACAACACAAATCCTGTTTTTCTCTTTTCCTATCCCTTGCTTTTTGGGACAAATTAATATATCAGCTGGAGGTGGACATCCGGATAACTCCTTCTCATTTTCCCAGCTCAGTAGAAAGGTCACCTGAGCCAAAAATTGTGCAGCAGCTCCCACATCTGCATGTGGGACCAGCCTGGCACCTGTTCAGACTGTTCTACATTGCTCTCCTTTTTTTCAAAAAGACACTTTATTATTGAGATCGTGCCAGCTATGCCTGTGCAGATGCCGGGTCATTCTGGATCTCAGTAAGAAAGAATGTCTGCTCTAATCTTTACATATAATATAATATTTCATCAAAATATTCACAGACAGGTGTAGAATAAAAGATTAGGAATTTAAATCTTACGTCCCTTCTGTTGCTGGGAACCCCGAGTTGATAGAGCATCGGCCAGACATCTCAGTCAAGACACACAGCGTGCTGCACAGATCCTGCCCATGGTGACGTTCACCAGCACTTTGGTCTTCAGAGTTCTTATAGGATTTCCTTAGAAGAAAAAAAAATCCATTTCTCATCCTACTGTCAAGCAAAAGGATGTTCACATGAGAACGTGTAGCTTCTCTTTTAGATAAAGAGTAGGACGTGCAGGTGGCCTAATCGCTGGTGCCTCGTGGGAGCTGCCTGCAGCCTCTTCTGTTATGATTAGCTGGCTAAGTTTGCTCTGTGGCCATGGGAAATGGGCATCACAGCACAGGCATGCACCTATGCAGGTTAACTGTTGTGTGGATACTAATTCCTTGATGCACAAGAGTCTTCTGATTAGGATCCCTGCAATAATTAATTCTGAATCCCAAATTCAGCAAACTTTTTGCTACTGAAAGCAGAGTGCTTTTTTTCATTAGGAATAGTATTCATACAGAACAAGCATCAAGTATTCTGGTTTAGAAACCCTTTTTTTTTTCTCTGACAATCTAAATATTACTGTATGTATTCATGGATCTTTTAGTTCAGGGATCCTTTTTTTTTTTTTTTTTTTTTTCTGTACAAAAGGCCACCGTTATACAGTCCATATTCACTGTTTTCACAGGTTAATATGTGCTTTGCTTCAGCTCAGCATCACGACAACTGATAATCTTAGCTAGCAAAAATATGCAGTATGCCATGAAATCCTCCCAAAGGGTTCCACTTGTTTTCTCTTATGTTGATTCAAGAAGGCAATGGTGATTCCTTGTTTTTGTAGGTATGCAAAGTTTCAAAAATATTTCCCATACACGAAAAAGATTAGAAAATAAATGTAATTATGAATTTCATTTCATAAGAAAATCCATACAACCATCTCCAGGTATATGAGGGTCATTGTAGGATCTGTCAGGAGCTGATCTGTCACACACTCAACGCTGGACAATTTTTCACAACCTGTACCTAATCCAGTGTTTTCCTCTTTCTTCTCCTGTTTTTCTCCTCCTGCCTCTCCCTTCTTCACATCCCTCTTAGCTCTCCTCAGTTTGCCTAGGATTCTAATTTATCCAGCTGTACTGATGGGTGCAATAAATGCTCATAAATACACATATATACATATATACATATGTATAGTATTTAAAAGCAGCTGTAAAGGTATGATTTTTTTTCCCTTGCAAGCAAAAACAGTCAGATCAATAATCTTCTTACGCTACAGTTCTGTACACCTAGTACTTTTCCATAAGCTGCAAGAATTTTATCAGATAACCCTGACTGTTTGTTATGCAGACCCCACTTTTATATGATATGTTGGGCTTTTTAAAGTGATCAGTCTTTTCACATCTGGAAAACATAATAATAACATATTTTATAGGCTTTTTAATTTTTTTTTTTTTTTGGAGGCAAGTAAACTAGCAAATGAACTCTCTGGCGGCGCACAAAATGCATTTTAATTAATTGTGAAATGGTCACTCTTCTACACAGAATTTATTTCATATTTGAAAAGATTTGCAAAGCTTCTAGGAACTGAAAGAATTTAAATCTCGGTACACTGATTTCAGTTCTTATTCTTCCCTATAGTTCTGTACTATCCCTGATCCACAGAGACTTTAATTGTCTTGATAGCAATGGTAGGAACATGCTGGAATGACTGCAATTCAGCAGCTGTTGTTCCTGGAATAAGGAGGAAATTCTGCGCAAAAAGAAAGGGAGAGTAATACAGCACACTCATGCGCATACAGAAACACACATATAATATCTGAAGATAATGGAAGATTTTAATCAAAGAACAAAAGCAGAATTCCTTCACCAACTTTAGAAAAATCATGATAAAACTAGATTTGCTTTTCAAGAATAGCTGCCTTTTTGCTTCAAAATTGAATACACAGTATATGTAGCAATAATCAAAGAAGAAGAAACACTGCATTTTTTTACTGAATGGACTAAGTCTTACAGAAAAAGGCGCAATGGATCATCTAAGAACCCTCACACTTATTTGGAATGTTTGTTCAATTCTCTCTTGGTTAGATAAAAATTGCCAGATGTTACTTTGATTGCAGATAGAGAGTTTGTCATATTTATGTGTCTTACTAATTCAGTTAGATTGTTTATTCCTTGTTCTATTCTATGTATGTAGTGCTATGTACACATTTGTACCTGATAAGAAGACATGCAGGTATCCACACATTCCAACCAGCCCTTTTGAGAGTAGATAGGCTGGTAAAGGAAACAAGGTAAGGGGGCATAGACAGTTTTGTATTTATGCTAATATTAATATATGCATACAGATTACCATATCAGTTGAGCTTATATGCCTCAGCTGCAGTGTACTTAGAGTAAATTTTGCGTCTCATGTCACTGTCATACAGTTTTGTATAGAAAAATGAATAAAATCATCAATCAACAATACCTCGGTTTGGAATTTTTGCTACACGAAGTTTATGTTAGCTCTGCGTCCAAAACTCCCTTCACCATAAGCAAAAGCCCAACGCTCATCCTAGGGGAAAACATGGACACAGTTCAAAAGGGCTAACTTTAATGAAATTGAAGGGAAAGCAGCCTAGACCTAGTTGTATTAGAATGAGATCCTCTGCAGGAAAGTGGTTTTGATTCAGAGGTCCTCTAGGAAATAAGAGCAAGGCACTCCTTTTAATTGAATTGTTCTTGGCTAATTAAAAAAAAAAAAAACACAATCCAAGCTTCTGCATTGAAAGTGTTTGAAAATTAAATATGATAAACTAGGCCAAAATACAACTAAGAGGGTTGTAGGGGTAAATACAACAAAGATGTTTGCTGATATGGAGACATAGAGAGATATCAGAAAAGTTTCTGTTAAAATATTCCTCTTCTATGATTTTTCACTATGATTTCTTACACAATCTGCACAGTTTACAAAAAAAAATCTGCCTGCTAACTGCCAACACTAAAAACTCAGCATGGGATTGGAAAGTCAAGCTGTGGGTTTTCATCCTGAATGCTATCATGGTTTAAATTATTATAATTAAATTAATATTGCAAATTGTTATGCATATCAGCCACAATAAAATCCAACATGCTTTTCTGGATCTGTTTTGTCACTGTCTTGGCAATGGTCAAAGACTGAAATGGCTTTGTTGATGCTGCACTTTGCACTCTTTATAGAGTACTGAGAATTTCAACTTATCCTTTCTTTTACATATTAAAAATATCTTGTTATTAACAGGCAAATTGCTTTTCTTAAATCTAGTATTGCTTCTGCAAATGGATGTCCACCGCACTGAAAAAGTGTGCCATCAGTCCTGCTGAGACACAGGAAAATAGCATAATACCCATCCAGGCCGCCTGCTTTCAGTGGGAAGAAGCAGGCAAATATTTCTGGTGGGGCAGAGAGCCCCTTCTACCTCGTAGCCGCTCTCTGGGCTCCTCGCTGTGCAGCTCAGTGGCCTGGCGCAAGGAGCAGGGATGCCATCCCTGGCACGGCTGGATTGCAGCTGATCTGAGCGAGGAAGGCTGAGGCAGGACACGGAGGGCTGCGGCTTCCCCTGAGGTTGTAGGTGTTCACAGAAAACCGTTTTCCATCCAACACAGGAAGTTGAAGCTACTGCTGTTATTTGGCTGGCGCACGGAAGCCAGCTTGAGTTGGGTTTTACTCTTCTGTGTGGCAATCTGTAATAAAGTCATATATTCTGCCCTGTGTTTTGCTTTCCTGTACTATTTCGTAAGACTGCGTAGGCACACAGATTATTGTGGCTTCCAACCTGTGAGTTTAGGCACTTTTCTGAACTACGACTGAGTACAATTTCTGTACGCAAGCCTAGGAATCCATAGGCCCAAGAAAATTATGAAAGCTTTATGAAATGGAAAACTGCATGATGAGGCTAGTGGCTTGTTATTTATTCAAAAACATTAACGAACTGCATTTACTTCTTTTAAAATTCTTTTTTATTATTCTTCAGAGACTGGATTTTAAAAAAGACATTCAGAGGCGTACATGAAGAGATACAGCCTTTTGTGTAACTCAGGGCTAAATGGTTGTATTTGTTTGTCTTTGCTATGGTCAAAATTTGTAATTCTGTCTAGCAAAGACTGAGCTATTTAATGAACCTTGCAATCACAAGGCACCTTTTCCAGGTTTTAGGTGGCCTGTCCACCTTGTCAAGTCCAGTTAAAGGGACGCATCATATGGGAACAAGATGTTATCTCACACTGTCCCTATCCACCACCTAAAGGGAAACGGTGCAAGGACCAGAACCGACAGTTCCAGGAGATCAAAGGATAGTTTGGTCCCCTGGAAGGTGGGTCTGGCCGTTGCAAGCGGACCAGATGTTATTGGTCGGAGAAAGAGGTTAGTGACTTTTAGTATGGAGCCGGGGCGGAAAGGTGTTAATTAGGGGAGAAAGCCAATTAAGTGAGCCAATTCTCACCCCCCTCGCAGGCAGATGACTACATCTACCTGGCCCGGCTCGCAAAAATATGTGTTATGTCCACAGAGGATAGGAGGGCCCTTTGAGAGAAGATCTTCGCTATCCTCTAGAGCCCAAGGTCGGTTAGAAGTCTCTCATTGCCACTATACCACTTCCCACGTGCACCTATCGGGAAACACGTGAATTCTATCTCCGAGGCAGATGTTAATGCTTGGACTTCCTCAACTAGATGTTTATATTTGCCCACTTTTTCTGCCATTGCGTCACTCAAAGTTGACAATCCACTCTCGTAGCAGACAGTAATTTCCACTACAATTGCAAGGATCCCCTTTACCAAAACCAGGTCTGGCTCAAAGAGTTCTGTTGCCATACAAACGGCGCGGCGACCTGGTTCAGGAACAGCACGGCGACCACCCCCAGGCCGCTCGGACCATCAGCTTGCTAACACCAATGTGGTGGATGGCAAATGGCGTTTATTGCTGGGTAACAAGGTGTTACATAGCTAAGGTTTACAACATCACATTCGTCTGCTTACATCATAAACTAAACGCTATTGGCTATTAGGGGCCCTATCTTTCCGTACAGCACGATATCTTCTGGCCGACGGACCCTAACTATCTGCAACATTTCCCCCCTCCCTATGCATAGCAAAACTAGCTAAAATACAACTATCTTATTCTTACTTATTCTTATTACTGTCTTATTCCAGTTACTTGGGCTAAATACCTCGCACAGTTGGGGCAGTCCCAATCCACCATCCTTATATCCCACATAAAGGATGGCGTCGCATGTACTCGGTAGCAGATGTAACCACCCTTTGACGGCAGATCTGATCGCTTGGTCCAGGGAATGGAGGTATGTAACGTTCACTCCAGCATGATCAGCACTGAACAGTAGCCTCGGGATTGCATAAGTTCTCAAGATGTCTACTTTCTGAAGTGGCTTTAATGGGGCTCCCCCGATGTTTTCAATCCAGCGGGCCAGCATCCCTTGTAGTTCAGGCTTGGATATCCCCACCCAAGGGTCTATCCCCAGGCCTAAATACTTCTCTGAACTACCTGGATCTATCATACTCAATTGCGTTTCCGCAATTGACCATGGGTTACAGTCATTGATGGTATATGAGTCTTTAGTTGGCCTGATAATGAACCCATGGCACTTAGGGGCCTGTACCCGCAGCCCGGTAAGATGGCAAAATTCCTCAACCACTTCAATATTCCGTCTCATGCCATCCCAAGAGTCACTGAGCAATGCCAAATCGTTGGCGAACGCCAATGATGTTACCACCTGGTCACCATACCTAAAACCTCCTCTACTCTCCTCTACTCTCCAGACCACACAAAAGGGGATCTAACACCAAATTGAAGAGAATCGGGGACAATGGATCACCCTGTTTCACTCCCCCGAGGATCTTAATCCTTTCAGTGCACCGGCCTCCCACCTCCACTCTGGTTCCGCAGTTGGTATACAAGTCCTCAAGTAAGTCGATAATATGCTTATCAACTCCTTTTTGGGCCAGGACTCGGAAGATGTGCTGGTGGTTTACTGTGTCGAACGCTTTCGCTAGATCGACAAACACGACCCCGAGAGTCCTATGATCTTTCTTGGCACTTTTTATCAGTGCCTGAAGGAGTTTTAGATTTTCCGAGCAGCCTGGAGCTGCTATGAAACCCCTTTGCCGTGCGTTTATCGGGCATGCCCGCCGGAACCTATTGCTCAATATCCGGGAGAATAGTCTTAATATGACCGACCCGATGGTGATGGGCCGCCAGTTGTTAATGTCCTCCAGCTTAATGGGATCCGCTGGCTTCGGTATTAATACCGTTCTCGCTGCCTTCAGCTCGTCGGGGACCTTCCCGGCCAACAGCCAAAGGTTGAACACCTCAGCCAACCGGATGCCCAGGGGGTCAATACTAAGAATATCCCCCAGGGAGAGGCCGTCCGGTCCTGGGGCGGCGCGCTTAGACATCTCTGCCACGTTCTTCTTGATCTCACCCACAGAGATCATGAGCTTGAAGGCAGTGTTGTCGGCCATTCCCATGCTACGGAATGAGTTTAAGCTGGAAAAGGGGGTCACCTCTTCCCATCTCTCCCTATAGAAGGCGTAAGAGGGCATTTCACTGCCTCGATGTTGTCGAGAATGATACCAGCAAGCTTCTTGCTATCTAAAGCGAAGAGCCGCTGATATTGGAGGTATTGACCCCTTTCAACCGCCCTGCGTTTCATCCACCTTTCCTCCTTCCTCGCAGGCCCAGCCTCGGCAGGATGTTTCTGATGGTATTTGGCTCTTTTGACAGCGAGCTTCCCTTGCGCGAGGGTCTCCAACTCCTTCAAAGGACAGTTGACACACTCGGAGACGTCTTCCACACCTTCCAAGATCCCGCGGAACCTTTCCGGAGCAGATGGAGAACCGGCGCGGATCCACTCACCAACTACCCTTCTATACTCTTTCTGGATGTTCCTCACTTCATCCATCTCGGGGGAGGTGTCCCTTTCGCGTGCCGCAGTTGTTTTCATGGGCGACGATGTCTTAGCCGCAGCCGCCAACTGCCTTCACTTATCGCTGATCTGTTTCACCGTTTTTGTGGGCAAATTCTCCGCGATCAGCTTATTAATAAAACGCGCATTCTTAAACCGTCTCTCCAATTCTACCAATTGTGTGGTCTCCTCCTCTGTCCAGGTGCTCTTATGCATACCTCTCTGTCCCTTTCCCTTTGGACGAGCTTCCTCAATCCGCTCCACATTCCGAATAGATGGATGCATAGCTCTCTTATGCTGAGAGAGGCCGCTTTTTATCTTGAAGGCCAGATCGCATTCCCCGCATCGCCATTCTGGTGCATCAGAGCGACCCTCTACCACTACTTCCGTGAGTTTCCCCTTGCACTTTGGGAAGTGGCAAGCAATGCTATGATGTTTATCACCAGTCTTCCCGCATCGGCAACACTGGTAAAGGACTCTCTTCTGACCATGCGCCCTCCTCAGGTGATCATGCAAAGCCGAGATTTTCCCTACCTTGGCGCCACAGCATGGGCATGCAGGATGGTCTTGGGGGATCTTCACGACTGGGGTAGAAACCTCGGTTGCTCCTCCCACGGCTTCCAGGGTAGGAGTAGCCAATTCAGTGTGGATTGTTTTACCAGGGGGAGATGGTCATTCTGGTGTCCGCGCCTCCTCAACCACGTTTTGAGGCGTGGCAACCTTTACCAGCATCTCATACACCTCCGGGAGATCTTTCAAACAATCCAAGTTAGCAGGGGTAGCAGGGATATCCCCCCCACAATCACCATAGTCCGAATTAAAGAATGTCAATATTCCGGTAAGGTGGATCTCAGACTCAGGAATAGATGGTAACCGCACAGGACTTAGCTTGGCCCTCTCAGAGAAGGTTTCTCCGGTTTGAGTTGCCACCGAGACATAGTACACGATCCCGGACCCCAGGGATCGGAATATCGTCTATGGGGGTTCGGTATAGCCCAGGAAAACCAGCCCCCAAGTAAACCTGGGATGCCAAATTAGAAAAGACCCCGAGGCACGGGGCTACGGCCCAATAATTCAACTGGGATAATTTTTCGCTTTTCACCTTGAGTACTGCTGAGTAGCCGGCGACCACTACTCAACAGGGCGCGAGTAACTATATCCTGGGGCAGAGACAGATTCAGTCATCCGATGGAAATCGGGGTCCGGCGGGAACCACGGGGAGGTACTGTCTCCGCAGCTAAGCCCAGGTTGTAACTATGGTTCCCTTAAGAGAGTCATAGTTACTCCCGCCAAATACAGCAGAGCCTCAAAAAATTTCTCGACACTCGTGCCTGTTCCTCTCCACGGAAATCTTTAGTAAAAGGTGAAAGATTTATGCGGTCTGAAGAGAAACCAGAGTATGTGAGTGGTTAGAACTGCCTTGCATAATCGATCTGCTCCTCTGATGCCTTTTGTGATTACACACCTTTGCTACTGTAGTTCCTCTATTCTTTTATTGCTATATGTCATGTACAGAGATACCTAACCTAAAGCAATTAACTTTAAACATATTCTTTAAAACCCCACTTTCCAATTCATCTCATGAGCATTTATGCAAGTCATAAGTTTTGAATGAGTTTGACATAGCTAGTTCCAGAGCTATAAAATGTACAAGAAAGATGTGCTGTATTCAAAAACCACTGATCTGGCTTTTAAAAGAAAATGACATCAGCTTTTCTGTTGGCACCTACTCAAGTTTCCCAGCTGCTGCTGTATTATTCATAATTACTACACTTTTTTTTTCACTGATTTTATACAGCAATTCACACATGTGCTGACATAAACATGAAAGCAAATTAATTCCTAAGTAGCACTTCATTTATCAATACAAATTTGTGAGTGGATTTTGCATCCTCATTTACAATTGTTATCTAAAAGACTTAGAGAGTGCTAGAGATCTCAATTTTTTTCTCCCCACAAAAGCATGTAGCAATGAATTCCACCAGCAACTGCACAACTAACGTTGCACGTTCCATACAATTGTCGAATCATTGACCATATACCCACATGCACACCACATATATGGTCAAAATATATTCTCTCTGTGTATGTGTGTATATATCACAGAATCACAGAAGAGTTGAGGTTGGAAGGGACCTCTAGAGATCATCTAGTCCAATCTCCCTGCTCCAGCAGGGACACCCAGAGCACGTGGCACAGGGTGGAATCCAGATGGGTTTTGAAGATCTCCAGAGAGGGAGACTCCACGGCCTTCCTGGGCAGCCTGTTCCAGGACTCTGTCACCCTCACAATAAAGAAGTTCCTCCTCACATGGAGATTAAATTTCCTGTTTCAACTTACACCAGTTACCCCTCATCCTGTCACCGGCCACCACAGAGAAGAGCCTGGCCCCATCCTCCCTACATTCTTCCCTCAGATACTTGAACATGTTAATCAAATCTCCTCTCAGCTTTCTCTTCTCCAGACTAAACAGGCCCAGCTCAGTCTTTCCTCATACCATAGATGCTCCAGTCTCTTAATCGTCTTCATGGCTCTATGCTGGACCCTCTCTAGAAGCTCAATGTCCTTCTTGAACTGGGGAGCCCAGAACTGCACCCAATACTCCAGTTGCAGCCTCACCAGAGCTGAGCAAAGGGGCAGGATCCCCTCCCTTGACAACGCTGACAATGCTGGCAAAGCTCCTCCTGATGCAGACCAGGATCCCATTGGCCTTCTTGGCCACTAGGGCACATTGCTGCCTCAGGGTTAACCTGTTGTCAACCAGGACTCCCAAATCCCTCTTCTCAGAGCTACTTTCCAACAGGGCAACCCCTAATCTGTACTGGGCCTGGGGTTATTCCTCCCCAGGTGCAGGACCCTGCATTTGTCCCTGTTGAACCTCATGAGGTTCCTGTCTGTCCAACTTTCCAACCTGTCTAGGTCAATATGTATATATGTATGGGTATGACCGCATTAGGTATTTGAGCGCCTAATGGCTGAATATGCATATTGATTGGCTGCTTCCCCTCTCTCAAGTGTAAGCAAGAGATTACCAAAACATTGAATTAGGGGATCAAATTTATCCTTCAAATTATCCACAACTGGAGGGAAAAGGAAGTGAGCTGTGGTTCATAACTCACACCAATATGATACAAGGAGAATACAGGATACAACGAGGAGGTGTCATGCCTGTAAGTAGCCTTGCAACGATGGACTTCAGGAGGGCCAACTTTAGCCTCTTCAGAGACCTCCTCAGAAGAATCCCGTGGGTAGAGCTCTAGAGGAGCCCAAGAGAGCTGGTTAATTTTCAAGCAGCACTTCCTCCACGCCCGGCAACAGTGCATCCCTGTGTGTAAGAAGGCAGGCAGAGGGGGCAGGAGACCTGTGAGGATGAGCAGGGAGCTTGTGGCAATGATCAAGCAGAAGAAGGCTGTATACAGAATGTGGAAAAAAGGACAGGCCCCCTGGGAGAAATACAGGAATGTAGTCAGGGAATGCAGAGATGTGACAAGGAACGCTAAGGCGCGGTTGGAACACAATCTGGCAAGGGACGTTAAAAATAACAAGAAAACTTCTTCAAATATATGAACAGCAAAAGGAAGATCAGAGAAAACATGGGTCCGCTGGTGAATGGGATGGGCACCCTGGTTACAAATAACACAGAAAAAGCAGAGTTGCTCAATGCAATCATATAATGCTCAAGGTTGGAAGGGACCTCTAGAGATCATCTAGTTCAACCCCCCTGCACATGCAGGGTCACCTACAGCACGTGGCACAGGACTGCATCCAAGCGGGTTTTGAAGATCTCCAGAGAAGGAGACTCCACAACCTCTCTGGGCAGCCTGTTCCAGTGCTTTGTCACCCTCACTGTTAAAAAATTTTTCCTTAAGTTCCTGTGGAACTTTTGGTGCTTCAGTTTCCCTTCAACTGCTTTCTTTTGGGCATTTTCATTTCATTTAGCAATAATGTTTCAGGCTGACCTGAAAATGTTTTGTGCTCTGGAAGAACACAAAACATTCCTTATCATCTTTCCCACAAAGGAAAAAGGAGTTTTGACTGCACAGAAAGAACAGAAAACTCTTATCATCTGTTTTAGTCAAGCCACCTTAGCCCCTGCTAGGATTGAAATCACTTTAGCATAGATTTAGCAGGTAAGTAAGTCTGTAGTGCATCAGGCTCACAGCATCACTGCTAGCCCTGCCAGCCACTGCTAACTGTATTAAACATAGTCCCAGGACCCATTTCTGGGTGTCAGTGACAGCCTGTGCTGCTGCGTGGAGCAGCCCGTGGGAGTCTCACAAGGATTCCTCACAGGGAGCTCGGGCTGCAGTTACTCTGGCAGGCACAGCCCGGCAGCTCAAACAGGCTTAATAAAAATACTGCAGCTGTGATCCCATGAGCATATTCACTGCTGTCCATCAACTGCTGCTGCTGCTCACTTCTTCACGGCCCCATGACACCTCCTGTCTTCGCTGTATGTTAAACCACAGCAGGAGAACCATTTAGCTGAACAAAAGCAGTGTAAAAGAGAGCTTTATTTCCCCTCTCCAACAGAGCAGGTTTGACCAGTCCCTTGTCCAACAACTCAAACTGTTGTGCCAGCACAGCCCTAGGGCCACGAGAGCAGCTAGACTGGCTAAGGAAGAGGGGTCGATGGCTGAGAATACACATGAGAGCTTTGGGGTCTCTAAGGAGTTTTTCATGGGGTTTTACCAGAAGAAGTGGGGAAGTACCAGTAACCATGGAGCAGGAACCCAAATGGCCACTTTGCACGGTGCACTGGCAATTGTCCCACACGAGTGTCTTCCCCAGGTGAGTGAACGCACAGTCCCTCCACCTTTCTCACCTGGCTGTGACAGACTTCTCTCCAGCACCCTGGCAGAAAGCCTGGGATCCAGCTGCTGGAAACATCCAGGTAAAATCCGTAATGGACATACCTGTGCCAACAGAAGTGAGTGCAGCTTGCTTACCAAGGCTCTTGCTGGCAAGCCTTGCCCTGCTGGATGTGTCATCAAACTCGGCTCTCAGCTCCCTGCCCCTTCCCTCATCACAGCTGATCCAGTCTGAAAACACTGTCACTAACTGAACCACAGCTCTCCCAAAGACTGGGATTAGAGGCCAAATTAAGAAAAGAAAAGGTATTTCTGACGGCAAGCTCCATAATCCTATTTTTACCTCACTAGAGTTAACTGTACAATTTATGGAAATCATAATGGTGTCTCTTCACACGCTCACGAGCTACTGTCATACCACACTGAGTGCACTGTGCAAACCCCATCACCTCTTTTATAAGAGATGCAGGAGAAGGATCAGGAGATTGATTCAGCATCAGTGGAGAAATCCAGAGGAGAGGCCAGGCCCTCTCTTCCTACATGCCAGAAGCCATGTGGAGAGTTCACAGGCTTTTCAAGACAGAAATTCTTTGCCCTTTCCAAGACAAATGTCCATTAATTACCATGTGGCTCCCAGGCTTTCACTATGGTCTTCTGAATGCAATAATAATTCAACTGGATGCAACTCTACACATTATTAGGAAAGGTAGGTAAAAAACATACATCTACATGGATAAGCAGAAAACTCAGTCTTGCAGAAAATTCAGTCTTTTTTAAATTCAGAGCTTCACAAAATTACTTTTATCAAGATTTATCAGCGTGGATTAGATCTTCCAGCCCATGTGTTTTTTTTATGTGAGTTGTGAATTGCCAGCTGGAGGAAATCATTTTAGATAAGAATATATAATGACTACAAACTACACAGTGGGGCTTCTTTCAGATGTCTGTGGTTTAGTACTCAGTACGGGTGGGTACCCAGTGAGTGGAGACCAGACAATTAAATCCATAGGTGATAGAAATGTCATGCTTCAAAACCCACTGTAGGACAAACAATGAAAAGTGAAGATCTTGAACCACACCAAAGAACATATTCTAGCTTGTGCACTGTAGGTAGTTACTTGGTCTGGCAGTATGTTTACCAAGTAATAGGAGCATTATCCAAAACACTGAAGATTTTCTTCAGCCATGAAAAAAGTGGCATTCTGAATTTTAGTTTCCAGCAGAAAGCATGAGTCTCACATGCTCCTGCTGAGACGGTATTTAGTCATTAGCCAGGTTGCCATATTCCCATGTGGGTGATCCTGCATGGTATCTCACAATTTAAGAGCACTGCAGTAATGTAATGTCAAGGCAAGGGAAGAAGGCGAGGAGGAAGTTCTTTTTTAGGAAGAAGAGACCTCTTGCTGCAACCTTCCCAAATTCCATTTTGCCTCTCATCTGCTGCATGTTCCCTTTCCACTTCCTCTCCCAAACAGCTTCACTGGAGAGTAACTCTGATTTCTGTAGACCCCTGGGTACAAACAGTCCATTCTGCAGCAACTGCAAATGTTTTGGAAAGGGATTGCAAGAATGCACCAGCCAGGGCCATGTGCCTCTGAAGGCTTCATCACACATGAGCTCTGATTCCGGTACAAAATATGCTTTCCATGTTTTCATTAAAAGCTATGTAGCTCTGCACACTTATTCCTGTTCTTGGAAAGGTTGGAAGTAGTCAAACATAGTGTTTGTAAGTTACTGCATGATAAAGCGTAGTATTTGCACAAGATGTTCTGAACACGAAAGAACTTGTTCTGTTTAACTCTGTGAGCTTTGCATTCAAATTACTGCTTTAGTAAACCCTATGCTTGCTCAAAATATACCATGCAATTACAGCCTTAAGGATAAACAGAAATGCCATTAAGTTGAGTTTAAGGCCTCTTTTCTCTTACCTGAAACTATGTATTTATAGATTCCTTGGGCATTTGCTCCCTCTGTTTCCTTTCTTATTTTGATATGACCCACTTTTACAGTCTTGTTGAAAACCTAGTGAATTGATGACCTCAGGTTGGCTGGTTTTCCAGCAAGCAGCTTTCAGTTGCCAGATTGATGTCATGCACAGAGTTGCATTACATAAAGAAGACTCTAAACACAGTATGAGAGGTAATAGGTATCTTAGAAATATTCTTTTATGCTAAAAGGTACATAAGATATAAGAAATGAAAAAGATATAAGAAATTAATTTAGATCAGAGAACGTTTCCATTTCCAATGGCTGGAATTAAATATAGAATGATGTATAGATTTAAACACTTATGTAGTTGTATGCAATTCAACATTGCCTTGGATCCTGCTGTGATTACTTCTTCTATGATAACATTTTTGTGATAGTGTTCTGTAAAGTTGTCTTAACATCACAGTCTTTAGATTTCTAGAAATTGATTTTGCTTTCTTCTGGTTTAAGTACATTTCCAGAGACAGAATCTTTGAGCCACTCTCAAGCTTCCAACAGAGAATTTTGCCATGATAGACATGTGTGGAATTACATGCTATCCTGGGAAAGATCTCTTTTCCATTAAACAAGTTACACCAGGGCTGAATTTATCCCACAAGAATGTATTGTATATTAGCAAGCAATAGAAGCATAGAAGTGATGCTCTAAGCATTTTAATGTAGGTGTTTAAAGCTAGACATTTTTAAGATTTTGGTGTTTTACTTGCATTCAGAAATCTGTCTAATGTAGTGGAAAAATAATCATGGATTCTACAGGGATATACATTTTTATTATACACATTAAATTATTATCCTTGTGAGTATTCTCTACAGTCCCTTTTCCATTTACCTTCAAGAAACATTAAGAAATTTGCAAGCTTATACTGCCAAGAACATTTCATTCCATTGAAAAGTTGTCTTTTGTGAGTATGGTTGTTTGTAGTTGATTCCAGTCCTCCCTGCAACAGGCATATGAGGTCAGTCATTTAAAGCAAGCTTCCTGAGAGTGACTGTCAGGTACTCTCTTCAGATTAGTTCATTAAAATGTATTATTTTTCCGATGAACCACAATGTTACTCATGTACCTCACGGAAGTTACAACTGGCACTGTATCAATCTGAAGGTAAATTCAAGAAATATATTCTCATGAAGACGATGAGAAGCGTGAAAATCCAATCCTTAGACATCTTGGACATCTCATGAAATGGTAGTATTGTGGCTGAGGATGTGCTGAGTAAATTTGCCTTCAGGGTCAGAAGGTCAGAAACCATTCTCTAAACTGGGTTTTTTGTGTGTAAATAAAGGCTGTTTTCCTGTAACTGACTTTTTGTTTTTTTCTGTCTTTTGGCAAATAAAGAGAAAAGAGCTTGCCTCTTTTTTAGGTAAGATCAAAGGGTTTTTTTTCTTACTCTATAGTCTTCCATCTTCCCTAACATAAAACATACTTTCTAACATACTTTCTACTTCCTACTGTTGAACTGACTTCTGCCCTTGTACCTCTACAATCCCGTCTCTCTCTACAGAATTGCGTTTTTAAAAGGAAAAAATAGTCTCTCCTATATACAAGAAGCTGGAGCATGAACTTTCTAGATGGTTTTGCCCTAAAGTATTTATAACTTATAGTTATTCCTGTCACTGAAAAAAGTGTGCTTGTCTTACTACTGTAGAAAGGTTTTACAATAACACTCCATTTTTTCTCTCCCTTTTTACCTTACTTGTGCAAACATTTTCCAGACATCTCTAACAGCTCTATATTCTTAAAAGAGCTCATTCTTGCTCTTCTTTCTTTTTTCTTTTCTTTCCATTTCCTTTTCTATTTCCTTTTCTATTTTCCTCTATTTCCTTTTCTATTTTCCTCTATTTCCTTTTCTATTTCCTTTCCTTTCCTTTCCTTTCCTTTCCTTTCCTTTTCTATTTCCTTTCCTTTCCTTTCCTTTCCTCTTTTCCTTTCCTTTCCTTTCTTTTCCTTTCCTTTCCTTTCTTTTCCTTTCCTTTCCTTTCTTTTCCTTTCCTTTCCTTTCCTTTCCTTTCCTTTCCTTTCCTTTCCTTTCCTTTCCTTTCCCTTCCTTTCCTTTATCATTCCTTTCCTTTCCTTTCCTTTCCTTTATCATTTTTTTTCTCTTTATTTTTTGGCTGGCTTTTTCCAGACATGTATTTTTGTTTTGTCTTGTTTCATTTTATTTTTGTATTTTAAATTCACAGAAATCTCAGGAAGTCAGTGATCTTCTCTCTATGTAGTTTCAGTGCTAGGCATTTGATTTTCGTTTGGCAGACTGCTCCTCTGTCTCGCTTTGGCTTTGAATTGATTACATGTCTTCCTTGTTGAGCTTCATACAAAGCTGAAAAGGCAGAGATGTTGCAAAGAAACTGCAGTGATGGATGAAAATGGAAAAAGGACGCTTTCAGATTTTCACATTTTAAGTTTTCTTATTCACCTCAGCCATCATTGCTTCACTTGATTTAGGTACAGTGTTTTGAATGTGGGTATTTAGCTTCCATGTTTCCAAAATCCACCAGAGAGTGGTCTTTACAGTTTATATGTAGTTTTTAGAATGATATCTACATTATTTGAAGCCCTTCGCCTTCATTTCTTCACTGGTTGATAGTTTTCTGCGAATTGTGGAGAGCAAATATTACGCTTTCTTTTGCTTTAAAAGAACTTGCAGCAATCGTACTAACGATTTCTCCTCTTCCTCTCCAGCTGTTTAGTCTGATATATTTTCTCCTCCTGATACCCTACTGATTCTTACCAAACTAAGGAAAGATTTGTGTTTTGCTTTTTATGTATTTGACATTGGAAAGTTTTATTTCCTGAGTGAACAAGGGATGTTTGCCAGCTGAGTATCTGAAAGAAGGGAGGAAACTTAAAGACCTATTCAGCATCGTTCGCACTTGCCATGAGACAACTATAGGCTGACATTCGTATTAGAAGTCTTCTGAGTGCTCAAGTTTATGGTATCTCATAATTCTTACCAGATTATACCAATAGATACTGTTCTTCTCATAAGGCTTTTACCATTTTGAAATTTCACATGTAAACTGATCTACTTATCTAGAGTCAATAAGGGCAGATAAATTCCTCCAAGAACTGTTCAATCAACGGTAAGGTAGGTGCCTAAATTGAGTGAGTTCAATCACCTTTTGGAGATGCCCTACTTTGCAGCACTGAATCCAACTTTAAAAAGGTCTGGCAAGTTGAAAGAAAAATGATTTTTAAATGTCTTAATGTCTCATGAAGAACATTAAGGAATAGCTTTGTTCTATTCCAGAAGACAGAAAGAGTTCCAAAACATGGACTACCCTCAAAAATGGAAATTAATTGTTCCCAGAAAACCCCAATTATTTATACAACTTCCAAATGAAAATCTGCAAAACTGTTGTCTAGTATTGCATTATCAGGGACCTTGAGGGCAAGGTTGGAAAAGGAGTCCCACCTGTGTTCCTCTACTGTTTTTCTCACCAGGAGAAACTTTTTTCAACTGTGGTACCTTGTTGCAAACCAGATATGGGCACCTCTGTGCAGAGATCAAGCTGCCTGTGAGAGAGCAAAGGAGCAGGAATCACGGGGGTGGTATCAAGCCCAAATCCCCATTTTGTTAAATGATGGTCTGAATCTTCTTTATAGCTTCAGTGTCTGGTGTTTAAAAAACTTTAGGATAACACATGTCACTGGAATCTAAGGGGTAAAGTATAAATGATACAATACAGTGTATTTTCAGAGTTCTTAGTAATTCTGCTCAACTAGAGCATGCAAATATATGTTCAGGTATTCAAGATGCAAATAGCATACTTGGCTCACCTGTTGACACATTTATCATTTCTAGGAAAATCCCTGACAGTATTGCATCATGTTTAACTACAAATTATCATTTATTAATATTGTTGATACTGTTCAGATTTTGTGAATCCCAACTGAAACACCAGGAGAAAGGAGATGACAGAAGCTCCGTGGGCTTCTAGAATTGACATTAAGAGAGACAGCATGGATCAAAACTATTATTTAGATCAGATGACAAAAAAAAATTAAAAGAAAAGGAAATCTGCCTATAGGGCTGAATAATCCAACTCCCCTGTTAGTGCTCATTTTTGTAGAGTCTTCATGAACTGCAGGGTTAGAGACAGGCTACAATGTGTACATTATAGGTACATATGGCAACGATATGGCTGTTGCCAAAATGCCAACTATCTTTTTTTTTTTTTCTTTTTTGCAGGAAGTGGAGTTGATTCTAGTAATGCCAGGAAAATATTAAGAGTATATAAAATATATTCACCACCCTAAACCAGTGGTGCTAGCTTTGTTTATGCAAAGAGAGAATTTCACAGTAGTGCCATTTTAGATACTTACAGGATTGTTTTCAATCATTTTTTCTGCCTGTGCTACTGGTCTGTGAACTATTACCCATTTAATTTATCTGTAGTGTCAAATAACTTGTTCCCATCTGCTGTTTTTTCTTGATCAGCTGAAGTTAGTGTTTTCTTTTTGCCAGAGCATGTATATTGTGAAAGCTGACATTTCAAATCTGAGGAGGAGACTGATTTAATATAAGGTGCTTTTTTTTCAGAAATACAACCTTTTTTATTTTTTTTTTTCCAAAAAACAGAGAGGTCCTTCTTGATAATTTTCTATTAGCTATTTCTCCTAGTAAAATGACAAAATGACAGTACTAGTTTTATTAGAAAGTTGCTTTTACTGTCTGCAAAAAGTATAAAAGGCCAGACTGCACATACTGTAATATTCTGATCTTGTTTTGATGCCTTGAAAAATGCATAGTACAATGAGCTAGGAGAACTGTGTATTTTAAAATCTAAAATTTCTCTACACTGTTTTCACAATCCTAATTCTATGCGTAGAATTATAATTTGATACACATAAACATACCTTGCATTTCACTGGATCAGCAGCACAGTGATAAAGGATTTACAATTCTGCTCTGCTATATACTCTAAATGAGTCAAGATGCTTGATCTCAGACCTGCATTAGGAAAAGCCAAGTGATATATATTTCCATTACCTTCTTTAGACTATAACCTTGCAAACACATACATTTCAGGAACCTGAGAAGAATTAATTCCTTTCCCACTGGCAGGCAGCTAGTCTTCCCAAAAGATATTGCTGTTGTGGAAGGCTTGCAGAGAATCTGCCTTGTCAGAAGTTTAAAAGACTGAGTTTTAAAGGTGATTGCTTTTTCAATAGCAAAAGAAGCAGCAATCAAAATTTTACCTTTGTAATGAACATTGTTGGTCTGGGTCAGCATTTATGTCAGTCAAGAAGCTCTCAGTCAACACAAGGGGTTGAGGCTATTTTCTTTCTCAGAATTAAAAAGAAAAAGCAGAGAGAAAAAGCAGGGGTCTTGAAGACCTCTTTTTGCAAGTTCATTTTGCAAAACGAACTATGAACAGTAAAGAAAGATTTGTGCTTAATACAATTAACATCACTGTGCCAAAAATGCTCTTCCACGGGCAGCTTCACTCAGACTCTCAAAGAATTTGCCTCCAAGTACAACTTTCTCAGTATCTTCTGGATAGAGTGATGCTTGTAGCCACATAAACCATTCCCTCATGTGCTGGTTAAACACTAACAGTCTGTTACGAATATGTAAGGACAAAACCTTTGCAGGTCATAATCTGCACACACGTAGCTTCAAAAAGTCATTTGAATAGTACTCAAGATGCACTGGATCCAAAAGAAATGTTCCAAAGGCATTAAAAAAAAAATCAAAACTGTGGTGCACAAGGTGTTCTTCTATCTTTTCTTCAACATCTCTGCTGCCACAGCGAGCTCAGCAAGTTCGCAAGAATAAAGCAGCACAAAACCTTGCAGGGGACTTAGTGGTCTCAGAGACCATGAGTCACCAGTCTTACAGCTCAGGAATTTTGTCACATGCCTAATTTCAAATCAACTTTTATAGAAGTCTTGCCTGAGAACCCTGAAGACCAGAAGAGCCCAGGAGAGCGAGGGCAGCCTGTTCTGGTGTAGCACAGTCTGATGCAACAGGCCCAGAAGATAGCTCTAAAGCCAGAATCTGAGAATCCAGTTTGAAAATCAAGGTGTGATGCTAGATGCTGCTAGATTACCCTTACCCTACTGCACGGTGCTGGGGAGTGCTGAGTTACCAGGCTGAGCTTATGTCCAGGAATGGCGACATAGCTTGTTTGAGTTCCTGAAGAACCGCTCCATTTCGGTTCCTATTTACACTTGGGTTGAAAAAGCACTTCTAATTTTGACGGTCCTGTCTTACACTGACAGAGAAGTGGCACTCTTTGTCCTTGTTGCACATTTCGTATTGCTCGCTATCTCTGAATTGCCACCATTTTGAGGTGTCCTGCAAGAGGAGCAATTTTGTCTCATTCTGAATTCCAGTAAGAGGTTAACTGGCAGAAGACATTTCTCTGAGACTTGTCTCACAGCACCCTTTGCTATCCCTTATTCCTAATGTGTTGTGAGGTTTATGGAACTTATGAATCTTTCTCATGAATCAGAATCACAGAATCACAGAATGGTCAAGGTTGGAAGTGACCTCTAGAGTTCCTGGCCGCTCACTGGAATCCTTTTTTTTTTTTTTTTTTCCTGTTTTAATAACAGCAGTAGGAACAAATAAGCCCAAAGTTTCACACTGCATCCCACTAGCCTTTTCCCAGATACCATAACAGGCTTTCATTATTTAGCTGCTATATCTTCATTGCCAGCTTTTCTCCTTGAAGCAAATTTCACTAAGAATACAATCATAGCTGACAGATCACATATGAAAGTGTAAAATTTTAAAATGCTTTTTATTTCAATTCCTGGTAGTACTTTTTAAAAATTTTCCTGGTAGAGCTCCTAAAGTCAGCCCTTTGTTTTTCCTCTACTACAGGATGTTTTATACTTAATTAGGGATTGGTGAGTCAAGTTAGACACTGGAAGAAGAATAACAGCTTTCAAGCACACTGCAGGATAAGTATATTTATTCGTAGTGTGACAGCTAAGGAAAACTTCAAAAAAAAAGCTACAAATAGTAGGGATCTTTTCAAGCAAATATTTGTATAACAAAACGATAATTCACTGTTCTCTTCAATTTCCAAGATATTACAGGTATTTCCAAGAGCATCTTTCCCAGCTGCGGGCATCGATGAATGAGTGTGGTCGTTGTCTGACCCCTACTGGGAGGAAGCAAGAACTACATAGGATAGTTATTAACAAAACAGTGACAGAATGAGAGCAAAAAGGATTTTTTTGGTTGTTGCTGGAGTGCAGAGAATCTCCTGCTGTTCTGGAACAGAGGACATAAATGAGTAAAAAACGTTAGTTAAAAAATCCTACATAATTCCCAGCCACATTTTATCACAAGTGGAAGAAGCCTCTGCCACGCCACTTGTGCACTGTCTTCGCCCTAGGAGCTTAGTTTAAATCTTACCAGTTTTAGTATTTCACTGTCTGTAGGAGTTGTGTTTTATCCTTAGAGCAGCTATCTGAGTCATTGAGCTGACTTGTCCTTTTCAAAACTCCGATGTTTCCTAGTTTAGGGAATCCAATATGACATAGAAGCTAGGAACCTTCTGCCAGAAACTCCTGACTTAGCCACTACAGGACAGCAGAGATGCTGTCACCAAAGACATAGCTGCTCCGGTGAGTCCCAGCTGCTGGGGCAGATCTTTGGGTGCACTAAATGACATTCAAAATAGAGCCAGCCCTTGGCTCAGAGAGCTGGAGAGAGGTCTGTCTTCTGCTTCTGCAGAGAGTAGGACTTTGGCACCTCTGTTCTTCTCTCTTTTTAGGTCTATGCACAGTACTACTACATATTAGGTCTATACACACTATGTGCAGTCTGAAAGCAAATAGGGGACTCTTCAGAAAGGGGGCTGTGGAGAATGACTTCTAATGATGCAAATGCCTGGAAACTGCACCTTTTTATGGCAAGCAAAGGGTTTTGGAAGCATTGTAACATTTGTCCTTGATTACGTGTTTAATCAATTGTTGAATATTACTCTGACACCCTTCTCACAAAGTAAATATATCTTCATACAGAGGCAACACAGAGGCAAATATTTTGCAGACTTGTGTGCTTTCAGACTAAGATTCTTAAAGACTATTATCAGTGTAACTTTTGGAACTGGAGTTTTTAAATATTTTAGTCAACAGAAACAAGCAAACAAAAATTGTTTATTTTCAGTCAAAACTAAGAGGGAAGTTGAATTCAGGAAGCACTCACGGGAGAGGTCTGGCTTGGTCACCCTAATCAGGTAGAAGCAGATTCAGCTATAGAGCAAACCTATAAAGGAAAAACATTCACTTCACTATTTTAACAATCATTTTACTAAAGGAATTATCATTCTATGTCTGAAATATCCCAGAATAGTAAAAATAAACTTAAAAAGCATGTGTATTGCTGGACAGAAAGAAGCCAAGAGCTAAGGTGATCAAGACAAAATTCTGACTCCCCCACACATGCACCAGAAGGGAATTTGTGACTTCTCTGTGTGCCCTTATGACAACGTGGAGGGGTCACAACCAGCACATAACATGGACACAGGTGACCATAAAAGCACTGTGACAGAAAGCAGCCAGCCGTGGTTTTCTTTTGTCTGTTTTCACACTTTGCACATTATGGTTTTACAAATGCATCAACCCTTTTAGCTGTTTTTGATGTTTTTAGCACTTTTCCTATCACAACATTTCATGTTGCCACTCTAAATCAATTCCACTCTTGGAATACACTGCATTTTCTCCCTGTTTGACCTTCTCTTTTCAGACCGAATTAAGCTAAACACAAATGGGCATTTTACTCTGGGAAAGTGTGTCGCCACATACAGCTAATCAGGAATAGCTGCAGTACATTGAATTCACACTTGAAAGTTAATTTAACTTAGCTTTCAAGTACAGCTATTCTGGACAGCATTTGAGTTCTACGTGCAAGGGTATAATAAAAAGTAAGTATTCACAACAGCAGGTCTTTTATTATCCTTTTGCTTCCCCCTCTCAAAAAAAAAAAAAAAAAAAAAAAGAAAAGGTGCACTGAAAAACCTACTGCCACATCCACCACCTTGATGGGTCTGTGTTTCCCTGCAGAGTCCTGGTTCTCCTGCTGTCCATGCTGCATCCACATAAGCTCTCGGACTCGCTCCCAGCAATGACACTGCCTGTGACAGGGAGCTGGTGCAGGGCACACAGGACTGAGATGTGGCCCTACCAGGGCTGAGTGGATGGGAAGGATTCCCTCACCCAACTTGCCTGCACTTCTTTTTTTAACGCAATACCATATAGCTTTCTAATATCTTCAGGATTTCTAGTATTTACAGTATTATCATTCTGCAGGAAGTGTTTAAAGAGTCAGTGTGCATTCTATATATGTCTTAATATACCGAAAAATAAACTGTTTATGTGCATTACAGTTAGGGAAAAATAGTCTTTGTTCAATGATAAAAAATCTTCGACTTCAAGCAACAGGGAAAACTGTCAAGCCTCAGATATCTTTATATATCAGCATCTCTGAAAAATCAAACCTGATAATCTACTTATAGTACATGAGAGAGATTATACAATTTAAGAAAAAATCAGGAAAAAAACCCTTCTGTTCAGTTTCCATGGTAAACAACAGAGTTGTTTCATCTAGATAAGCTAAATAATTCAAAATTAGTCCAAATAAAATAAAAATTTAAATATGATCAGAAATATCCTAGTTCTTCTGGGAGCTCAAAACACAATGTGCCAGATAGGGTACAACAGGCAGTAAGTAAAGAGAAATAATCACTTCTACAAATAACACTTTCTGTGTGCTTTATTGGATGTTCCTACTGAATTTGGCAATGAAGCAATACTCCAAAAGGGTTTTCAAGGCCTAGCTTTACTGAGCCCTAAGAAACTCAGTCTGATCTCATGCCTCTGCTTCCAGCAACAAGTTGGACTAAAGACCCCAGAGGTTTCTTCCAGTTTGAATGATTCTGTGCTCCTATGGTACAGCTGGTTACATTTCCCCCCTTGCAAAATGTAAACTATTTGGAAAACTGAAGGTTTATGCATTCCCATGTTAAAAGAAGCTCTTTTACAGCTTTATTACATATTTCTCACTTTATCAGTAACTCTTCTACAGAAGGTACCCTAGAACACAGGTGCTTTCTTGAAAATGCTTCCTTTCTGCATAATAATTTGAAAAAGATGGAATGCACAATTTAATATTATACAAAACATTTTATGAAGCAAACACAACTAAAAAACTTTTAAGAATTGTAAGGAATAGGAAGCTATTCTCTACGAAGAAGGAGGTGTTAAAAGAAAAATAAAAACTTTTACAATTCAATCCAAACGGCCAAAAAATTAATTTCACTTCAAACTTCACTCCAGCCTCCTCTCCCAAGTGTTTTACTAAATTTTATAAACAGAAAAAAGAAAAAGAGCTTAATATGGGGTAGCCTTGGGGTGAATACTACAGGACTTAGATTATAGTTTGGACTCAAAATATCATCATTTTAATTAGTTTTTTGATTCAGTCTGTCAAAAGTTAAATTTAAGAAGCAATTTCCTCTGCAATTTTTAATTTCCAATAAGCTGTTTTCTAATTTAAATGATTTAGATAAGGAAAAAATAAGATTCACAAAATTCTGGCCAAGTGAAAGTGCTAAACTTCACACAGTTTTGTCTATAAAGTCACATTGACCTTGTATCCTTAGAGACTGTTTTTGTTAAGATTTCCTAAGCATCTGGTCTGAGAGGAAAAAAAAAGTAAATTGTAGCAGTATAATCTCAGGAGTGAATTAAATCAGAGATAGAAGAACATTTTGAAAGGAAGTATGAAAATCTTTTTCAGAAAGTTTGCTAATTTGTAGCTACATTTTCAAACAAATGGTATAAACAGAAGGATATTTTTTCTTTAGCTGTCTGCACACTCACATGGTGCTGATCTCCTGCAACACTCTCCAGTTAGACAACTCTCTTCACTTTCCTCTCACCCTCTCTCCTTCTCTAGATCAGAACCCAAATCTCTGTCTCCTGTGCACCTCATTTCCCAACCATTTCCTCACAGTCCTTACACCAACTGAAGTGAGCTGTTTTCTCATCAAAATCAGACCATGTCCACATAGTCTTTTTACAGCAGTTTAATTACAGCTATGATGAAAGCCAATTTTCTAACATTCAAGCCTTCACAAACAGCTGTGCAAATGTAAATGAGCAGAAGGCAGGTACAGCCATGCCGAGCCCTGTATTTATTTCCTCTATTCAAGCCATCAATGTACATCAGGTTTACGATCTTAACTGTAATGGAGTGGTTCGTCTCTACTTAACACAACCGAGGTGACTGTGAGCCCTAGTGCTTAGCAGCTGCTGTATTGGCAATCCTGGGCAAAATAAAATAATTCCATATATGTCACTTAGCCTTTTGACAGATTTATCTGTAGACAGCCATTTGAAAACAAAGTACATGTCCCTACTTGGCATATCATTGCCAGGTCTCTGAATAAGAAAAAATATATGATGCCTAAGTGAAATGGCTCCTCTTGTACTCACTGTGTCCTGACATTACTGATGTAAGGCTTCTGCTCATCCTCAGGGGTCTTGTTTCTATTTGTGAGCGTGTGGGTACTCACGTCACCCTGTACGGCCTTCAGACCATTTGGCAGCCTTGTGCATAAGCCTTAGACAGAGTCTACATGTGTATGCCATGGCCAGGGAGGAACCAAGAGAAGGAGGCCTGTCCCAAGAAGACAGCAAAAGACAGTAAACATTATTTACGGAACAAAACCTTCCTTCTTAATACCTGTTTGCCCAAAGGGCTACACAGGGAGGATTCTCCGTATCACCTTTCAGTGAACACAGACTTCCTTTCAAATAAGTTTATTGGGACGAAAATGTCACCCTGCCTCAGGCACCACGTTGCCTCAGCACAAGATCCCATGTATGTGCTGGGGGTATTAACAGGGCCGCTCACCTAAGACATGCCCTGCGTGGAGGCAGAAGCTGGCTCACCACCAGGCTGGAAGAAGCTGTCACCAAGTCCCTGGGTTTCCTGTGACAGAGAAAGTCTCCAAGTATCTAACAAGGAGAAGCAAACAAATGCCATGGGGAGAGCAACAAGGAGAAGCAAACAAGTGCCATGGGGAGAGAAGCAGCAATTTCTAAAAGCACTTTGCCAACTGTCTCTCTTCTTATTTATTTATATGTGGAATGAAAGGGGCCAAAGATTGAAAGAGGGAAGTGTCACCACGGAGTAGCTGGAGACCCATAATATTCTAGATTAGAAAGCAAACAAGCCAAAACAAGGCACTTTTTGCTCTGTGGAGATTCCCTGTAGGTCTCATTAACTGACAGAAATTAAGCCAAGCTGTGAACACTTTCCCCGGCGGCTCTGTCTGCTGGGAGCGTTCACATCGACGCCACCATTTCTGAAGCGCCGCAGAGCAGCGCGCAGGCCGCACTCGCATGAGCTCTCCACTGACAGCGGCACCGTCTGCTGCCGTTTTACATCTTAATTCTGCTCCCCGTGCGGCAGCAGTGCTCAGCCCACGCAAAGTGTCAGGCAGGGAAGCAGCGGCACGGTGGGGTTGTGTCGTTTCTGATGAGTTCTCACAGTGACCTTGCTCGCTCTGGGGAGAAATAGGCCAGAAGTTGCCCTGTGTTGTTATCACTCTTTAAACTCTATCTCTGCTAGCAGCCTTGGGAACCCAGAGATAAACGGGTTGTTGCTTTTGGGAGTGTACCATGCTGTTCTCCACCTGGCTCCTGTGGCATTGAGGTAACAGCTACACTAGAATGCTTCTTTTATTTCATGCCTCTGAGGCTTGAATACTCAAAAGCATGTGAGTAACTAACACAGTCCAAACAGACACTCTGGTGGTCCCAGGAGGTGCCCAAACATTTTAAAAATCCAGCTGAACTACAGAGGGTAAACATGCATGGGTCAACTTGAACGCAGCCCTGAGTAAAGGAATCTGTCCCCAGTAAAAACAGTTCTTCAGGGCTTAAGAAAAGAATCCTTTCAAGAAAAATAAGGGGCTTGCAGCACAGTCAAGAAAGAGCTCTACAAATACGTGGTTTATGGCATTTATACTTATGCTTCTTATGCTACCTGGCATTCTTACTCCATGGGGAAGCTGGCTGTGAATAGTATTCATCAGCAAAATGAAACCAGGAAGAACAGGAAGGAGAATAACAGAATCTAGGTCACCAAGTCACTGAGTCTAAGACAAAACCAAAAAAAAGAAGCCAACAGCTGATTTGCCGCCTCCTGACTTGTTTCAGAAAGCAAGAGTATTATTGATCTTCGTTTCTTAAAGGAAAGCAAAATGTATATGCTGGATTTCACCAGTGTAGCAGCAGCCCAATTAATATGCCAGCTCTGCTGACATCTACTATAAGCAGTCGAAAAACTTCATCTCTCTGAAAGGTATTAAGCTTTTCAGAATGAATTTTCATCACAGTGCTCAAAGAACCTGTTGGGCAAGATGAAATCACACTTTAGACTGGTCTGCTCTTCCCCTGATATTTGCACCTTGCTCTCATCAGTACTAATGAGAACTGTGACACCTCTCATAGCTGGAATTCACTTTGAATTTATCATTACAAGTTATACAGCCAGAATCAGTATTTTCTCTGTGAAAGAACAATTTTATGTATTCTATGTAGTGAACTTTTAACTTGAAAGTGAGGACCTGAATATAGCTCTAGTTATGAGTTTAGAGCAAATACCCAAGGAAACCAATAGCTTTTCCTAGAATTTCCATTAGCCGCCAGGGGATTTGTTTTGTTTTTGTCTGTTAGCAGTAAAGAAAATGTGAGCAATTAGGAGTTTTATTACCACTCTTTAAAATCTAAAACAATTCTTTTAAGTCTTATTTTCTTTTCAGAATCCAAGCCAGAGCTTTATAAAGCCCTATTTTATTCTGTGGTAAGGCTTCATAAATAATGGAGCTTTAAAAGTCCGATAGGCTTTATTCTAAAATACCTTGAAGCAATTTCTGTCAGAACTGAACCTAACTGGTTATACCACATGTTCTCCAAGCATTTTCTAAAGCACAGTTTAACTAGGTAAGAAAAAAACCTACAGCCAGTACCAGCTTCTTAGCTGAAACAGATATTAGAATCAAGCAGGAAATCCAATGCAGTGGTTGGTAGAAATCCATGCACATGGGATAGACCAGTGTATAATTTGTGTAAAATAGAATTTAACATGTTATTTCTGTCCAGCCTTGTATATACCAACAGAAGACTTTTAAGATATCATTTATCATCTGTGAGGAAGATACCTGCTGGCGACCCTGTTCAGTATGACTGTATATTTCTCTTTCATTCTTACCACACGCGCAGTCAGCATTTCAAGTGGTCAGCTTAATTCGGGTTAGCTTGTGCAGAGGCAATTTACTGTGCAAAAGAGCAGCAGCTGATGTTTGAGCACAAAGAGAAAAGATTTTTCTAACAGCACACGAGAGCAAGTAGGTCATGCTGGAGAACATTTTATCTAAGGCACTGAATCATGATAGGCATCCTTTAGGATACAGAATGAGAAAAAAACGTGCTAAGCAGGACTTTAGTCCTGGTTTGCAGCTAAACTGTTACCAAAATGTACTCAGTGGTACTGATCGGTGACAACTTTTATCTGCAGATAAAGGAAAAGTTTTTCCAACTGAGAACAAAGATGGATGAGTCTCTGTTCCCTGTGTCTATCACTCCCTGTGACCAGCAACGCGCAGACCAGCTCCTCCCTGCCAGCACCAGAACACGTCCAACAGCTTTCCAAGTGAGGTCAGCGTGGCACCCTGCTCTTCAGTGTGCACTGCATTATTTTCAAGGCATATATTAATTTCTGCAACAACTATAATAACCTTTTTATAAGACTTAGTGAACAGATCAGTGGTTCACAGCATCTTTAGAAACAGAGATATGACCAGTCAGTAAGCACCAGGATTAGTACACTTGTTCTGCGCCTGCCTTGAGTTGTTTGGTTGCTTGTTTTTCTGCAATATTCTTCTGTGCTTCAGCTCAGCTGAGGTTTTTGGTAGGCCGGCTGCCTTCGGGAAGTATTCCTTGAAGTGTGCCCTCCCCAGAAGCAGCCCCAGTCCTGGCCTTCATTTCAAAGCATCAGCCTTCAAAACTGTACAAGAAAAAGTACCAGTCTTCTCAGGGCAGTCAGGGTGTTGTGGGTAGGGAATATTTCATGATTCCTTTACTTCAGTAGCAGGACATAGATACTTTTAAGGTGTCTTATTTCCTTTCTGCCTTATTTTCATTATTTTCTTTCTTTCTCCTGTTTTCCTGTAATCCTCTTTTCCTCAGGCACCTCCCTTTCCTCTCCCTTCTGCCATGCCAAAGCACCCACCTTCAAATCAAGGGTGACATGTTCCTCTTCCTCTCCTCTTTCCAAATCCATATGCCCTGCCTTCACCACGCTCATCTACCACCTTCCCACAACATCTGCCCAACAGTCTCCTGCCTACTCAGAAGTAGTCACTTCCAAGAGGTCCTTCCACCTCAGTGTTACGTTTTTAATGTAAAAATAATTTTTAAAAAAGGTTTGCTGTTTTTCTTTTTTTTTCTCCATTACAGATTTTCTTCAAGAGTCTAGAGATAACATTTTTGCTGATGCAGAAATAACGAGCTTAGTGTATGAGGCCAATAGACTAAGGTATTTCAATAAATACCATCTTAGAGGCAACAAAGAGGCATGACGACTCTCTCAGTTTATGTTCATAACCGAGGAAAGCAGGGGCAGACATCCTGCGGTCAAACACTGAGTAACTTCTCACAGCACTCGGGAGACTATACACACTAGAGACTGCCCTGGCAATGTAATGACAGGATGAGAGCACAAGGCAGATTGAGCCATGGAACAAACAAGCATGAAACCGCATCATTTTAAAGTAGTCAGGTCTGTTTATGGAAAGATAACTCATCTTCCTGCCCCGATCCCTGCGCCCACAGTCCTACTTGCTGGGCTTTGCCTCTGAGCTCCCTAGCCAAGGCAGAGCAGAAATGGCCTCTCAAATAAATAACGTAATAAATAACATTAATAATAAATAACAGCGGGCTTTTGGCAACAGTTTCAGCAGGTCTTAGATACAGATTGTAATTGCTGTGAGACTTCTTAATTTTTTTTTCTTCATCCTTTGCCCCAATGCTGGCAACGTTTTGCAGGTTTTTTTCTCATGTAAAACAAACAAACGAACAAAAAACTATCATAGGTAAGTATGAATGGTAACTACGAATATTTTAACACCAAATGTTAAAAGGAACCAAAACAAAATAAGTGATTGATAAAGGAAATTGAAATCTAAGAAATTAGGAATAAAACAAAGACACTTTCTAGTCATAACTAAAATTCTCCCTCACCAACAAATGGTTGAAGGTATGATCTTGTAGAGGTCAATTTCTTCTTTTTTCAAGAAAACCTGTTTACAAAAGCTGGGAATTAATGGCACCATACTGCATTGCACAGTCTTATTGCACCTTTCAGCTAACAGTATATTTTGGCAAAGTAAAACTTGTAAAATAAATAGTTTAATAACATATACCTGTCACTTTTCTAAAACAATGACTTTTCAGTAAATAAGAAGGCAGACATACAATTATTTACAAAGAGGCAGCCGCACATATTTGTCAGCCTTTTATCACATTGCTTCTAAAAATGTCTGTTCAGTCATCCTATTTAAAAAAATGATACTGAAATATAACATACCATTTCCTTTCAGATGAATGATGAAGTGATTCTGTTGAACATCTTTTTGTACCCTATCCTGAAGTAAGTCACAATTTTCCTGCACACCTCTGAACAAGGATAAATTATATGTAGGAGACATTTAAAAATATGATATCCAATAAACAAAGCAGAACTGATGTACACCCTACAGTAGCTGTTCTATGCCACTTTGTAAGATACGGAGAGAAAGTCCTGAAATTTCGATTTGCAATCACACCAAAGAGTCATGACTGAGAGAGTCAGTCAGGATGGATGCTTCTGTGCACAGTTACATATCTAAAGGTTCAGCAAAAAATCTGTTAAGGTGTTAGTGGTTATGTTAATTATCTGTTCTGTTTCAGTCAGTAGACATATCATAAATCTGATTATAGGATCCTTTCCCATGGACTTCAGTACACTCTGGCATACGTCTTCTGTCTTTGCAAGGGAAGTTGAGAGACCAATGTAAATATGCCAGCTTTTGAATTGAAATCTATCAACAGCAATTGTGACCCTTGCTTTCTTATGGATAGTTGAGAGGTTGGGATGATATAAAAAAAAAGAAACCAGCAAATGTTATTGTTCTGTTTGGACATAATAGTGTCGGTTTATGTTAAAGTAAGTCCTATGAGTTTTGAAAAAGTGTTTAAACAAATCTTATCTCTCCGGCTTCAAGTTGCCTCCGCTTACATTTTTCTGATGCAGAGGAGTATCCTCTAGATGTTAGGAAGGTGTTTTTCAAATTTGTTGTGGAATCCAGATGCCTAGCTCCCACAGTATTTCAGAGCATTCAGCACGTAACTCCCTTGGGAACTCTTGAAAATTGAAAATTTCAGCCTGATTTTTGGAAATTCTATATGTTTCAAACAAAACAGGCTAAAGCCAGATTTTGGAATAGTTACTACCATAAAAGTGACCCAGCTCCTCCAGTGGCTACATGATACGTCTCAGAGATGCTGGGAATGTAGAAGAAATGAAAAATGATAATTTATTTCAAATGAAAATTATTGTACATAATAGAAATTCTATGAATTGAAAGAATTTCACAAAAGCAATAGCAAAAACATCTGTGCTTTTTCTGCTTAACCTGTTGCCAGAAATTTCCACATTTATGTCCAGCCATTACTGAGATTAATCCACTCTGGCTAATACAGTCTTCTTATATGTTGCATTTATGGCCGAACGATGCAGTCCAGGAAAAGCAAGGAAAAAATAATATTTTTGATGACAGAAAGAGATAATTAATTTATAGGTCAGCAGAAGCTTCATATGTTTAGCCCTGTGTGTGATGACAGTTGTGCAGTGCCAGGAGACATACTGCATTGGAAAGATACTGTTTACATAACTGAAACCAGTTAGAATTATGGGTTTTCCCACCACCTTCCTGTCATCGCACTATGAATTACTCTTTAATGGAGTTCAGCAGTACCTGAGATGCCATGATTTCTCTCTGATATTAAATCACAGAATCACTGAATGATTAAGGTTGGAAGGGACCTCTAGAGATCATCCAGCCCAACCCCCCTGCTCCAGCAGGGACACCCAGAGCACGTGGCACAGGGTGGCATCCAGGTGGGTTTTAAAGATCTCCAGAGAAGGAGACTCCACAACCTCTCTGGGCAGCCTGTTCCAGGGCTCTGGCACCCTCACAGGTGGAAGTTCCTATGTTTCAGCTTACACCCATTACCCCTCGTCATATCACCGGCCACCATGGAGAAGAGTTTGGCCCCATCCTCCCTACATTCACCCCTCAGGTACTTGAACATGTTGATCAAATCTCTTCCCAGTCTTCTCCAGACTAAACAGGCCCAGCTCACTTAGTCTTTCCTCATACCATAGATGCTCCAGTCCCTTCATCATCTTTGTGACTCTCCGCAGAACCCCCTCTAGAAGCTCAATGTCCTTCTTTTACTGGGGAGCCCAGAACTGCACCCAGTACTCCAGGTGCAGCCTCACTAGAGCTGAGCAGAGGGGCAGGATCCCCTCCCTCAACCTGCCAACAACGCTCCTCCTGATGCAGGCCAGGATGCCATTGGCCTTCTTGGCCACGAGGGCACATTGCTGACTCATGGTTAACTTGTTGTCAACCAGGACTCCCAAATCCCTCTCTGCAGAGCTGCTTTTCAGCAGGTCAACCCCTAATCTGTACTGGTGCCTGGGGCTATTCCTCCCCAAGTGCAGGACCCAGCTGCAATTCTCCTTGTTGAACCTCATGAGGTTCCTCTCTGCCCATCTCTCCATCCTGTCTAGGTCTCTCTGAATGGCAGCACAGCCCTCTGGAGCGTCAGCCACTCCTCCCAGTTTGGTGTCATCTGCAAACTTGCTGAGGGTGCACTCTGTGCCCTCATCCAAGTCATTGATGAACAAGTTGAAGAGCACCAGGCCCAGCACTGACCCTTGCGGGACACCACTGGCCACAGGTCTCCAACCAGACTCGGCCCCATTCATCACCACTTGGTTGTTGTTTTTTTTTTAAGTTGGGGGACACATTTAGAGAAAGGAGAGTTTGAGATCTAGTGGAAAAAGCAGCTGATCCAGGACCCTTCAACAGGAGATGAAGAGTGGCACCACATTTGAGAAAAGGCTGCTATGCAGCTTAGCCTAAGCTTACTCCCTGGTCTGTGACACAGTGAAAGGCACAATGATGTGTTTTAAAAGCCATGATCTTGCAGCTCTTAGCTGCTCTTCTCCTTGGTCATTCCCTGGCATCGTCAAGAAGACCTGTGAAGATAACAGTGATGGCAAATCCAGGCATTTGCAGGCATGGACAACTGCAGAGAGGGTCTCAGAAGCTGAGAGTTCACTTGATGAAAAAACAATTCAAGGAGTAAAAAATGGTGAAGCAGCTGAAGTAACCCAATATGGGATTACATTAGCATAATTAGAATAAGTTAGTGGACTGTCACCTAACTTCTTTATCTGAAAAAATGGTATCTGGCTGAACTGGCAGTCTAGACACTTCCCCTAGGCAAGAGAGAGAGACTGGCCTCTCCACAGGGAAACTCCTTCTAGTTATTTTAGATAACTTTTCTTGAAATGATTTTAATTGCTGTGATGATTGACTAAGTTTAGCTGCCTACGTCCAGCTGAGATGAACCCTTCCCTTATTCATGTGCAAAGCAGGAAAGGCAGCTTTGTGGTTACATTCCGCAATACACGTTGGCAGGGCAATCTTCCCGGACAGCTTCTCAGTGAATTGAGAGCTTCCTGACAAGCATTTGTTTAATAAGATAACATTTTTATGCAGGTCTTGCTGCCTGAGGAAAAAAAATGACAAACAGCTCCCCCAAATGTGTGGTCTCTTCTGCAAAAATCACCCTGACAAACAGATCACCTGTTAAAGTGACAACTCCCCCGTGACAATGAGCACTTTGCAGTGTTGGTGGCGTTTCAACAGACTGTGAGAAGAGCATGAGATGAATATGCAAAGCCAATTTTGCTCAGTCTGCCTGTCAACAAGTCAGAAGGGCCTGACCAGGAGGAGAGGGATAGATGGGAAATCCTTCACATGGAATGCCAAGCACCAGCCAGCCTGTGCAGATAAAAAAACTATGCTTGTTCCGATACTACTTTCGGCAGAAAGACAAGCCCAGCACAGGCAGGCTAGACTCTGTGAACACTGAGCTCAGGGAGGGCAGATTCTTTGCAGTTACACAGATAACTTGCAGATCCTCTTTTCATTTTTTTTTCTTTTTTCTTTTTTTTTTTTTCCCTTGGGAAAGAAAGTCCAGATAATGTAATTGGATCAGGGCCAGTGTCTGCCTGGAACAGGGTGAGAGCAACTGAGCAAATTCCTATCTGGTTACTTCTAGTTCACTTGAATCCTTCTGTTCTTCCAAATCAGATCTCTTTTTATTTCTCTTAAATGGAAATCCCTGAGCTTCCATTTGGAGCATTTGGACAGTGTCAGGAAGCAGTGAGAGTTGCCTGCTCTGCAAGGGAAGGGGATCCAAGAGCCAAATGTGATAGCCAGGCTGGCAGGATCCGGGACCTCACGAGTATTCTTCCTAGATATGCAGGCTGTTGGAACTGGAAGAGAAGCTAGAAAACTAAAAAAAGTACCTTACGCAGCCTTGCATCATTACAACTTGTATCAATAACATCTTCCATCCTATTTAAGGACCTCTGAAGTATTAAACAGAGTTGGCTGAAAATGTTTTTACAGGAATTACATTATAAGCTTTCTGGCTGATTGCGCAGGGGCCCCAGGGTTCCACATATCTTGACATGCAAATACCTTTTTATTCTATTATTTATTTGAATAGTCTTATTAAAAGTTTTAATATTTCTTCCTCTCTGAAACGTGAGTACAGCCTGAGGACTGTAGCACAGTTAGTAAAAAGGATTAACTGAGAATATCCAACATCTTCCCCACTCCAAAGAACAACAGGCATAACAGACTGAAACAGCATGAAAGCCACAATCATCTGATTTAAATCCTGCCAAGTTCTTCAGGCCTAGAGTGTCTCTATACTTACTAGACTGTAATGGGTGGGACATTTTTTCTATAACAATTATTCTATAACCATTATTTTCCAAATTCCCTCTTGACCATACTTTGTAGAACATTATTACTACTGTTACTGACTTTTGCTACACAGAAGTCTTATACTAAAACAAACAAAAAAAACAGTCTTCCTGTCACTTCCACTCTAGTGCAGTTTTTCAGTCAGTCTAGAACATGCAGGAATGTGAAGAAAATTAAGCTGCCTCTGCTGTAAATATTGGCCCTGGAAGATGACGGTTTCAAACCTAAGAGTAAAGGCTAGACCGCTAAAAAAATTGAATTAATCTGATACAGAATGGGTGCTTTTGAGTGCAGCACAAAAGCAGGATTGCCTTTACTCTTGAAATTTGGGGAACTGCAAGCAAGCGGGCCCAACCATTATAAAGGCTGAGACATTTATTCCCTAGTTATAAGACAGAGTCTTGTACAATGCAGATTCAGTTTCTTACTTAGCCAGGAAAAGGATGACTCAGAATTCTTGGGTTCAGTTGCTAAAGACTGACATGCTTTTCACTAAACCCTAATTGCTGCCTTATTGGTATTCAGTAGGAGTACAAATGTGATGAGCCATATGCTGAGCTGATAAAAATGAGGAACAGCTCCAGTGAGTTGACCGCAACTATCTACATCAAAGATTTGGACCTCTTTCTTTTTGTTATTTATAAAATTATTAAGTCTTAGAGCTCTTACTACAGCAAGCCTTTCTGTTACTAGTACATATGGCAGCTGAACAACTTTAAATAACAGCCTTTGCTAGCTTAATTATGCAAAATACAGTGCTGGGTACTGCTAGCTGAAAACGAGAATCATGATTATGTAGGTCTTTATATAGGATGATGACGCTATGCATTTTGAATCAAGCTTTTTATACATCTTGCTCCTTGCAAAGTATTCTGCTTTGACTGTAAAATCCATTAAGCTTAACTGCTCACATTAACCATTTGTGTTAGACAGACACATCATTAGTTTATGTTATTACCCTAACAGCCATTTAAGGCAGGAATGGCACAGGTGCTTTATTCTGTATTATAATAACCGTACCATTCCAGATGTCAAAGTCAATCATTCATGTGTACTCTGGGTGATTGCAGCTGATTGACTCAGGTAGCGATCTTGAAAATGTGCTCAAGAGCTCAGGCAAAAATAGATTTTGATGTCACATTACTGACTTATAAAATTCTTTCACATCATTTGGGATGTTGTGCAAATACCTTAGAGTAATACATATTCAGATCAAGTGCAAATACTCAAGCAGTATTTAAGTTCTACGCATCAGATAGCAAGCAGATTCATTTGACAAAGCAAATAAACTAGAAATTATTATTTGAAGAAAACAAAACCTTTAGGCAGAGTTTAGGCTGGCAGCAGAATTCATAAGACTGTTTCCAGTCACTAGAGGACAATGTGAATTGCTGTGTGCATCAGGGAAGTTCTGGTGGCTAATACTGAGGCTAAACAGGGAGTAGCTTGTACAGGGCTTACATCCCTCATCCTCACCTGCACATGCTGGTGCAGGAGCACATGGTGCTTTTCATCTACTTCGCACCTGCTTCCACTTTTATACGCCCACACAAGATAAAAGAAAATTCTGATTCAAGTCTGACATAGAACTTTTGTCTCCTTGATCTGCATTCTCCTGACTGACAACAGGGCTTGGAGAGGAAAGGGACTGTGCCATGCACATCTGTAGGCTTTCCTGAAAGATGGTTTTGAGGTTTTCATTTTTTTTTTTGAATAAAATAATGCAGATTTCCTCCCAGAGTTTTCAAAATAAAAAAGGATAATGGCATGAGCAGTGAGATTAAAAGAAGTAAGGACTGCAGAAGTCATATACTGAAAAATTATGTGAACTATCTCAAAATACAAGAGCATCAGCGCTGGGGCTAATGAGTAGAGAATATAGATCTCATAAAGTGCAGCCATAGACATTCTGTGTGTGTGTGTCTGATCTTTTAGAAAGTGATTCCTCCCCTTCCCACTTCTCCTCTCCCCTCCTCTGCACCAGACCCTTGTCTGGTATTAGATTCAATACAAAGTTTGCAATACATGATACACAGATCCTGCTAAGCAAACTAGAGATTCAGTGAAGCACCCAGAAATTTAAACTACTAAACTACGTGAAGAATGTTGGATGGAAAACAAAACAAATTCTTTTAGCACCCTGATGTGTTTATGCATTTCATTCCTGATTGCTGCTGTGAAGTGTTGAATTGCAAATTCTGCTTATTTGTCTTCACATTTAGATCTCTCTGTGGTTTCCCTATACATCAGGTTTTGCACAGATTGAGAAAAATACTGCACTTACATCTTTCAACAGCTTAAATTTTGTGTTTTAGATGGTTGTGACGTGGCTCTAAGGCCAATGAGATGCCTTATTGCATTAGAAAGTTAGAATTTTGCAACCAAGTCCATGTGAGCAGAGGTCTGTTTATTTTAGGCTCCCCGTGGACATTAGGTTTAGTACCTAACTGCTTCATCTCAGCAAGATTGGAATGAAACAAAACGAAAACACAATAACCTAGTCTGTATGCTATTAGGCAGATAAACTGTCATTCTAAAGTCACCTCAGATACCCAAAGACTGATGTTTTCACAGTATTTCTTGACTCATGTCCTCATTGGTAATAGCTTGCAAACTAGAAAAAGGTCTAAATTATGTTAGTGCTGTTTCTTGGGGAAATAAGACTTACGGAGTCATATTTTGAATCTGGAGCTCTCCCATTAAGGGACCGTTTTGCTATTATATAGAGAGCTATTCAAATACAAAAAAAATCTCTTAGGAGTGTGTGGGAAGCACGGAAGGGATGTGCAAAAACAGACACTGGAAATCAGGCTACTGTGGATACTTTTTTCTTATGCATTCATTAAGAGGGTCTCCTTAGCCAGAAGTGTCCATCCTAAATGAGATGACTATAAGGCTTGTGCCTTTGAAGAGTTAATGAGAAAAAAAAAATGAAAATGAAAAAAATACCTTTGGGAACTGAATTATTAAGGCTGCCATGAAACCATATCCACATGTTTCTCTCCCCACTGCTTCCTCCATCTCCAAACAAAACTGGAGTGGTTAAGTTCTCAAGAAATTACAAACTGAGGTGAAAAAAGAGCCACCACAGACGAGGTCAGAGCACGACTACCTAGACTCTTGAGGTCATTTTCTGATGTCTCAGGAAAGCAAATTGTCATGTGAAATTTGGAGGTAAGTAACTGCCTTTCTTGCAAGCTGTTATCCTGGAAATCTGTCTGGCATAGTTGTCCTCAGAAAGCTTGAAGCTACCAAAGGAAATTATTTAAACCTTGCACTGCATTTTAGTATCTATCTTTTTATAGTCAATCACTTCGTTTTCAGGCCAAGTGTAGTTCACTGAGGAATGACACACACTTTTTTTCCACTCCTACTCATTCTCATGATCCAGACCCTCTGGAGTCTCCTCAAAAGGCTGTACCATCGCACAACCTATGTCCATTGCTCTGTGTGGTACAAGGGTACTTAGCACAGTCAATAACATTTAACACTTTTCTATATCACTTAGCACTTACATGCCATGGGGCCCTAGTCACAGCTTTGCTCCTGCCAGTCATTGGCAAAAAAACCACACTCTGGTAGCATATACTGATTTCACTGTGAACAGCATGGGAAAGTCTGTTTCTTTGCTGATTTGTATGACAGCTGTCACTGCCTAGAACACTCTTACTACAATATCCCCAGCCTAGGGAAGATTTAGGTTTCTTTCTTGTGCAATGGCGCATCTGCATGTCTACAGAGAGGCAGAGCTACTCACCTTAAAAACACTGGCTACTCACACTACTGCACCCCATCCCCTGCCTGCAAAGGATCCCTGTTCATAAACTTTGAGAGATACTCAGTCTCTCTTCAGGACACCCTTTTCAGGTAGTAATTCTGTCTACATGTACCAAATCTGTATAGGACACAGAGGAAGACAAAAAGGATCAGTGTCAATAAGGGGAAAGCCATACTATATATAAAGGAGCAATAAATAATGCTCCCCCCTTTACGGCAACTTTAATTCAGTTCCTTGCCTTTTGCACTAAAAGAAAACATTCTTCAAATGCATTACTTATGCCCATTTTCTTTCTCACTTCTCTGCTCTTTTCACTTGAGTGGCATGAGCCAGAAAGCTGCCTCCAGCTCCAAGCTGCTGGGTGGGCTCACACCCTCCCTGCAGACATCGCAGCTCAAGAGATGCCCTCTCTCCTCTCCTCTCCTCTCTCTCCTCTCCTCTCTCTCCTCTCCTCTCCTCTCCTCTCCTTGTCCATCTCTTTGGGCAAAGAGAGGTTTTGGCAAATTGTCGCAGGGAAGCATGACCACTTCCATAAACGATCCCCTTCCTTGGATGCACAGTGCCGCGGCCACCAGGAGATGGTGGCAGAGAGCCCCTTCCCTGAAGAGCAGATTGCTGATCTGTATTTTGTCAAAAAGCAGAATGAGCTCAGCACCAAGCTGCCATTTCTGGGCTTTTCTGGTTGCAATTGCACTCCATTCCTGTCACATCTGCAATCCCAAGACATTGAATTTCTGAGCGAAATGGTCTCCCTCTTAGCTGTCACAAGGCCATCCGAGCTCACGGCCAAAGTTGCTGGAGCTCTAAGGCACAGCAGTTTGCAGATGTTAGAGAGAAAATACATTTAATTACATGTATTGCATTTCAATGCATAAACACCTTTCTGATTGACTGATTCTGTATGACAGTTTGAAAGATAAAAGCGATTAATTTTAAGTGACTGGCACATTAATTTCTTGTTATCCTTCGTCTGCTAAATGAAATGTGGATGTTAATATTTGCTAGTGAATGCACATTCAAAAATTACCCTCAGCAGGATTTTGCAGATCCCAACAGCCACTGTTAAATTACAGTTGCCAGATAATGCATTTGTTCATAATGTAGAAATGTCTGAGAGTGTAGGTATGGGTACGTGTGTACTCTTTAATATTCATATAAGTAAATAAAATACACAAATGAACTCCATTGTTCATTTCAGTCATGGTCATTGAATTTGTCTTACTGCAAAAAGAATGAGAGTTCACAGGGTCTAATTAGAGCAAACAATTAACAGTAATAGCAATTCAAAATAATAAAGCTAAGCATTCTCTTTATCTTAAAAATGCTGAAGCCAAAGTGAGCATTTCATGGCTTTCAGTTAAGACTGGCTCAAAATCACTGCTCACTTGCACTTCAAGGATTACCAGTTGAATGCACACAAAAATCTCCTTTTCAAAAAAAAATAAAGTTTCAGCAAAGCTGTGTAGCTAAGCAAAGCTGCGTACCTAAGAAAATCCAGAAGTATTACCACAAAAACAATATGTAAACTGTGGCAACATTCTCCTTTTCATAGAATACTATCAAAAACTTTGCTAACTAGGTTCTTGTCACTTAGCCTTTTCCTGAAGTGTTTTCTCACTCGTGTTGTTCATTCCTTCTTTTTAAGCTACTACTTTAAATCTATTCAATCATATGATGGAATTTTTTAGATATATAATGATCAAGTTGGCATTAAAGGGAAAATCATGTCTGGAACAAAAGTTTTAATTAGATCTAAAACCAGAACTATACTGCACACTGGTTACTTCAAATGGATTTTGAGTCATTAAAAGTTCATGGTCAACATAACTTACGTGATTAAAAGGAATAAATATCGTACTTCACATTGTCGAATTGTACTTTGCTCAGTAGCAGCCCACTAAATAAACCCTAAACTATTGCAGTACCTCTAAACCAGTTCGTTTTCTGAAAGTAGTTGTTAAAACACCCTCTATGATGAAGTTATCTCCTTCTGCTCCAGAGACAGGAGTAATATTTGCTCTCGATAATTGGAATACTAGCTCCAAACAAGCTATCAATAAATGAAGATGTTGCACGGGTTCAGCAAAGCTCTTACGTGGTTGGGAAATTGCACAGCATGATGTTAATCTCATTTTCAACCATTTTGCTTACATGGGGACAAGTTACTCAATCCCCTGCAAGGCTGATCCCCAAAACTCTTAGCCAGTCTTAGCCAGGCTTAATGGGGACACAGATTTTGTATTACTGACCTCAATTATTTGTCCAAAGAAATCCTGGAATTATCCCCAGTGCGAGAGACGACAGAAGTTGCCAGTTCCCAACTGCTCACAGCAGCGGCTAATTCCCTGCAGGCAGATCCAGGGCCTGGCAGGACCGGGCAGCAGGGAGCCGAGCGCGTCTCGCTCTTTCCAACGGGCACCCCGGCAGCTGCCTGGGGGGAAGAGGTACCTGCAGGGGCTTGTGCCAAGGCGGGACGTGTCACCAGCTGCAGCGCAGTATCTCATTCCCTAGACTACAAGGGGAACTTCAGCAGGTGCTTTTAGGTAGGTCCTACACTAAAAATACTGAGGTGTTTGTTTTGTTTTCCAGATTTTGCTGCATTTCACTATAGAAACAAGAAGAGTTTTCTTCTAATCTCAGCATACTTCTAAATCTCCAGAACAGGGAGGCTCAAGCATGGTTGTAAATACTCTGCTCCCTTTTCAGTTATTGCTGCAAGAGCAATACCAGACTTGCAAAGCAAGTTTAACAGTATCAGGTTCAACAACCTGTCTGTCATGGGGCTGCATCAGTACCTGGCTGTGTGGCTGGTACCCCTACAACTTCACAAAATAAAAAGGTTACAGAGCATCTGAGGATAAAATGGTCAGAAAAGATAAAAAGTAGACACACAGGATGTATATTAATAATTCTGGTATCCACTGCTAGATGAAGGCCCCTTCCTCCTGCTCCTCAGGGAACACTTCTTCCAAGGAAAAGCACTTACCTGCTTCTGAAGAACTGGGGAAAAGGACAGGAAGCTTTTTCTAGAGATACTCGGTAGAATGGAAGAGGAATAAGTCACTAGCTGGGTTTGTGAGGAAGGCCAAGCTTAGAGGGGCAGATCTGCAGCTCATAACCACTGGCAGAGCCTGCTGCTGTTGTGGGAATTAGTACATCCACCAAAAGATAAAGGGGGCTGAAGTGGTCACGAATGACCAGAAGCAGATGCCAGAAAATGTGTAAGAAGAGACTGAGCAGATCTAGTACCTCTCTTATATATCACCCTATACCCAGCATTTTGTATTTATATTCTGGTAATTTGTTCAGCTGTGAATTTTTATCACTAACTACACTGTCTGATAATCTAAAAAAATGTTTGAGGGATACTGAAGCAAAACCAGTACAATAGATCTGAGAGCAAACTGTGTATGCAAACTGCAGCATATATGGATGATGTAGAAACATAAAACACTCAAGGTCATAGATGAAGGCATGCTGCAGTTTTACTCCAAGCATATTAACATTTAATAACATTTCTTCAATTATGCCTTTGCTATCAGGCAAAGTAGTAGACTGTAGTAGATACTGTGCTAAAGCTCCATGAGTAATCCAGTGAGAGTCTCTTGCAATAATATTCCCAAAGAAATTCTGAAAAACAGCTACTGCAAAAGGCATTAGAAATGTAAGACAGGGGAGGAATCTAATTTATACAGAAGCAGCTTCTCCATCTTCATCTGACTCCACTTAACAAGAGAATGGGCATCTCACAGATGAGAAAATGATAAAGAAAATGTCCCAGGAAAGACCAAAAGAAACGATGGAAGGTCATAGCTTACATTTAGATACATACACTGAAAACAGGAAAATTTGTTCAGGTCAGTGATTTGTTTCGAAGAACAAATCACTAAAAAAAAAAATCCTGTTATGGCAAGGGCCTGATGTCAATAAAAAAGAAAGCAAGAGGAGTGTAAGAGGTGTAAATGAAGGAAGGAGTTTAAATACTTCATAGAAACTGAAGACTCAAGGGCAATGCCAACTTCAGCAGGTACTTTGGTGTACGAGGAGAGGCTCAGTGCAAGGAGAAACTACTGCTTGTGTCTACATACCTGCTGCTTGCATCTGGATCCCCAGCAGGTGGTGCAGGGCTTTACCTTCAGATCCCTTGGCTGAAGTTGTCCAAAGGACCAGTCATTGATCCAGACCCTTATGTCCTTGTTAAGGCTTGGAGTGCACTTGATGCACACTTGGAAAACAGCTTAAGGTTTAGCAAGGAGAAACTACTGCTTGTGTCTACATACCTGCTGCTTGCATCTGGATCCCCAGCAGGTGGTGCAGGGCTTTACCTTCAGATCCCTTGGCTGAAGTTGTCCAAAGGACCAGTCATTGATCTGGGCTATTATGCCCTTGTTAAGGCTTGGAGTGCACTTGGAAAACAGCTTAAGGTTTAATTTCCTTCAAAAGGAGTCTAGTTTACACATACCCAAGCACTCTACAGACCAAATCAATCAATGCACAGCTGGGGATAGATGCGAATTTGCTACACAAAACCTCACTATTATATTAAAGCAGAACAAAAAACATAAATCCATCCATAGATCCCTGTAACTTGCTTCAGCAAATGTCAAATAATGTGTCACATTCTCTGCTTGTCTCTGTATCAGCAGAATTGGTATGGAACGTGTTGATTAGTTGGAGATTGAAATATAATTTTCTGGTATGAGCATCAGTCTTTCTTTGTATTTTGTAGGAATGGAAATTATTCATGTGAAAATGGGGAGTTTGGTGGAGGGACTGCAGAAATGCTACTTTCTATTTCTGCCACTATTGCAGTCAATTCAAATCCACAATAACACTAATTAAACTGATTTCACACTGATTTGTGGACAGACGTGAAATTATACATAAGTCACTCTGGATAAAAACCTGCTCTGCTAGAAAGTTTCTTTAAAAGCAGAATAAATGGAATCTGCAAGGACTGCATAATTCTGTAGTCATTATTCTCCTTGCTGAGAAGATTTAGTGGTTATTCCCTGCGTATGTTATCCATTTTGTCTGTCACATTAAATAAAGAAATAAATCACTTCTCAGTCACAAGAGAACTCTCTCTAGGCTGAACTTTCTGTCTCTACAAAGTAGATCTTTTCATAGCTTGCAAGCGAAATCCAGACTGATCCATTCCTCCGGGCACTGAGTCCACAGAGCAGGTTTTGTTTCATTTCCTCTGCAACACTTCAGGAGAGCTGTTGTTTATTATTAAGATATTGATTGAACAAAATGCCAAATTTTAAGTAGAGCTTGCAAAATTTCAGTTTCCTTGTTGGAGACAACACCTCAAAGGCCAACTTTGTGACTTCCTTGTTCTTCTATATGAGTGTGGGATCAGACTGTATTATTAGACCTGTGGCATCATTTTGTCTGTTGTATTCAAGGTGCATTTTTCTTTAGCTTATATAAAACATTCCATCAATTTTGCTCTTAACTAGTCTACAACACTGGTCTACAATAAGGGTTAAAATTCATATGTGCCTGTTTCCATAATCACTGCTACTATTTGAATAATCAGTTCTTCATAGCTGTAGTTGAAATTATGTATTCAAAATTTCTTCCTTGTTATCTGCAAAGCACCAGCAATAAAACTAATTTATAAGCAGCACATGAGAATATTGCCTGGAAAACAGCAGGATATGAAAGATGCCTCAGCAAGTGGAATTCATTGCTTTGTCTCCTCTCTGATTCAGGACGGTAGAATGTGCTGGAAAACTGAAGTGGAAAATAGTAACAAAGCAGCAAGTCTTTACTTCAATACTATTTTTATTATCATTTCCTGTATGAAAAAAGCAGGTGTTTTCAAATTTTAAAGCTCATTCTTCGTCAGCATGTTCTCCAACTATCTATTTATGAATGTAAGACAACCTTTCAGTTTAACTAACATACTACACCACGATCCCTCACTATCTTATATTAAGAAATATAACTTCATAGATAAGTGAGAAAATATTTTAGAAAAAAAATTAGAAAGTTAATTAAATCTTTCAGTAACCAGAAAGCCTTTGTTTCACAAGCACTACTGTAAAGGCTCATAGGAATTCCTCTGTTACAAGTGTCCTTCTATTCCTTCGACCAGAATTTCAAGTGTGATTCCATTTCCAGCACATCTCTCAAGTGGGTACTTCCAAGGTAACTTATATATCATCAAGATGGGACACCATAGTTCACAACTGGGGTTTTATTTGAATTAAGGAGCGCCACTTTGCTCCCAAATGCTTCAAGACCTGGCTTTTGTGTACCTGAACACTATGAATCTTCCTGTCAGTTGTGGCCAGGATAGAGAAGATATCTGCTGTGGGATGTGACTCATGGTGGAGGAGGAGAGATGGGAGATGTGACTATAAAATCGTTGAATATCAAATATTATCCTTTCCATCACTTTTGACTGACCCCATGCATCCCCTCATACTCATACAGTTCGAAAACTTCTGAAAAACAAACAGAGCTGCAGCCTGTGACAAGATATGTGTTTCTCTGTACTGGTAGAATTTGGTAAAGAGTAATCTCTGTTCATTTTTTAAAGAAACAGTAAATACTTCTAGTAGTAGAGTTCCAATATCAAACTCATAGAAACTTGTTGAACATCAATCATCACATCCTGCAAAAGACAGGAGGTACTCAAAGCTATCTCTGAGTCTTTCACCCGTCTCAAGTCTGGGCAAAAAAAAAACCTAAATAAAGAATAACTGACAAATGCAACAAAATGCAACAGTATTGTTGGACGTTCTAGAGAGAGAGTTTGGGTGAAGGCACAGAACAGGAATCTTTTCCATGGGCACAGATATCTCTATGCCCACCTTTCCAGGCTTCTCTGATTCCTTTATCTTAGCATTTGAGTACTCCTAACTTGTGGATAAAGCAAAGCAAGAACAGAGGACCCAGAACACAGAAGCTCTGCTTTCTCCCCACAAGTACTGAGGAGGGGGTTTGAAAGAGAACTTTTCATCCACTCCAAAAATTTGCAGGCAGGAACTTATAAGGATTTTTATGTTCTCCTCTTTGATCCAGTAGCATGAGACCACAAAGTGCTGTGAGACTGGCTATGCTATCGACACTCAGTATTGCATCCCACACTATGTTAATGGAATTAACATAGACCTTGTTGAAGTTTCTGAATCCAAAAGTGATCTTGAATGGGAAAGATTTGCTTCAAAGGAAACCAAAGCAAGACTGAGGTGTTCCAGGCTTGAAAGAAAAAAAGTTATGCAGAACTGAATGCACTGGCAATATAGTTTTCACCTTCCATTGGCGATGCACAATCTTCATCACCTAAGTGTAAAATATTTCAGGCCCCTCTCAGGATCAGTCAGAGCATGGCGTTCATATCTAAAATCGCCCTTTTCATCTTCATCTTATTTGGAAATCATGCTGTCTTCCAGATATGGATCTGATCACAGTTAGCAGACATAAAAATCATCAAACCAATTGTTATTCAGATATTCCTGTGATATTTAGTTATTTCAATAACTATCCACATTTAGTTATTTAGATATTGCTGTGGTGTGGTAATATAACCATTTTTTCCCCTCTCATTTGGGGTCTTTTTTTCACAAAACCATGTCTTTTTAGTTGTTTAAAAGTCAGGAGCAGAAAATAAGAAAAATAATCATGGGTCTGTATTAAAAGACTTGTGAGAAAAGATAAAAAGAATGGAGAATTTTTAGTTTATGGGAGAGAAGAATGAAAGCACGATACTTGTCTACAAATATGTGAAACCCGTTGCCAAGACAAAAAGAACAAACTGCTCTCCACATTTCTAGTGAATGAGGAAAGATGTAATGGGATTAAGCAAGTAAGATTCACTGAGACAGTAGGGATCAATGATTAACAGCAAGGCAGTGGAACACCTGAACAGAGTGCCTACAGCTCTGAGAATCTCCATTAGTTATTAGGCAAATAACTCTCAGGAATACGGGGTAGGAGAAGGAAGTAGACAATTCTTCAAAGTTCCTTCCAACCCCTTTCGCCAGGCTACGATGATGGCAATCCACCTTTCTCCACAACAAAATAGACCTGAAGCTTTTGCCCACCCTTGGCAGACTACTCCTCCGTGTTTGTCACCAGTACTGTCATTGCTGACATTAACACTACTTCAAAACATTATGTTATTCCAAAATTTTCATCTGTTCCTATGCCAGAACTCTGGAATGCTTCAGCAGCTGAAGAGGTGTCATTATCATAAGCAGCAACATCACGGCCACAACAGGAATCGGCTTGCTCAATTAGCCTTAATGTGCTGCATTTGCTTTCCTAATTCAACAGCCTTGCAACCTTTCCTGCAGCAGTCGTCAGCTGCAGCGAGTTCATCAGCTCCTTCATTAGTGCTGAATGGCAGAGTGAGCTGGCAACATGCAGAGCCTACTCACAGGATCCCATTTCCTGAGTGCTGCTAATGCTTATTAGTACAGATAGCATCGCTTCCCTGCAAAGTCACTCTGCTCTTTGGTGGGATGGGAGCTGGGTCAGTAAAGGACAATTGTTCCAACTACTGCAATTACAAAGATGGGAAATTCAGTGAAGGAAGGACTGTAGAGAAATGAAAAAAAAATGGAGTTTAATAATATGTAGCTTTCTTCCACAGCAATAAAAAAAAAATAAAATAAAAAATCTGGGAATATGCATAAATCCCTGAAATTCCAAAGGTACTGCTAATGGTCACTTTTGAAGCTTCTGATTAGCATTGTTCCCCATAAGAAACACTTATAAAATACACTGCTTTGCTAAAGCAACAGCATGGGCAAGATTAATCTAGAAGAAAGCACTCATCATCTTCTCTGGACCAAATGAACATTAGTCATCTGAAATGAGGCTTCCCATGGTTAACTGCTGCCTTATTAACCCTAATTGTTCATAATGTAGGCATTAAAGAATACATAGAACTAAAATCATAGAACTGTGGAAGTTCACAACTCTGATGTGCTCATGGGTTCATTAAAAAGATATTTTAAAAACAAAGACCATATTTTGAAATATTCTGTAGAAGAATAAAAACAGCAATCAGATGAATTGTCATATTTATACTGAGCTGGTTGTAGTTATGCCTGGAGGATGTATGAAGCTCATTGGACCGCATGCTGAAACTAAGACTGCAGTTTAAAAGTGAAGCCAGCATAATGCAGCTCCTCCAGCAGAAGAATAACTCCAGCTGTCTGCCAGCCCCCAGGTATTACATGTAGTATTTCTCACCCCCTAAAAAAGTTAATTTTCAACAAGATCAGTTCCCCGTCTGGTACACTGCAACTCCATGAAGGGCAAGATTAATTCTTTCAGTGCATGTACGACAGCTTTACAACAGCCTAGCTCTCCAAAGCAAGCTAATCCACTTATTGCCGTGTTACACCTCACTCGTTTGCGCTGAAAATCTTATGAGTAGCCAAGGAGAGAGCAGTCATGGACAGAAGGACTTGTAACCTGAACAGAAGCACAGCATGGCCTTCTTTGCCCCCTTTGCTTCAGTCTTTAGGCTGGAATAAGCAGTTGTCTATTCAGTGGGGGTTTCTGGGGGTTGTCAGTGTTTGTGAGGCACTGAGAGTCTGTGAAATCATCAGTCCCAGTGTAAAATGAGTGAAGTCAAACCTAATGGCTTCATAAAGTGAAATCAGTAGGACACAAATGGATATCATTTCAAGAGGAACTCCACTGCACCACAGCCAACTCAAAATAGGTGCCAGCTAATAGGATTCCTGTGCATTCTAGACCTAGTTAAGGATCTTTACACATGGCATCGGCCGGAGAAAAAGCATATTCTGTGCTTGTCTGAAAATATCTTTAGCCAGGACAAGTCACTTTTCAAAATGTACTTCCTGTGGTGTAAGTATGGAGGTGGACTCTGCTAGTCAGATTTTGGACACTTTAGTTGTCCAATTCATTGTTGTTTGATTAGAGTTGACATTTGTCAGTTGACATTTGTCAAATGTCAGTTGACATTTATTTAATTAAATTATCCACAAGGAGTACAACTTGTGTGAATCACTCAACAGTCCTACTCTTTTAACAAAACACTTGATAAATCTTTCACCAATGCTACAAAAGACAAGATTTCTGTTCCTGATATTTCTAAGATTAAAAAGTGAAGCATGAAAAAAAGCTGGGAAGTGCTCCTCATCCTCCAACCACGGATCTTTTTTTTTTTTTTTTTTTTTTAATGGGGTGATTTTTTTTTTTTTTTTTTTTTTTTTTTTTTTGAAGAGTCCTGATAAACATTGTTCTGCTTTGCAAATCACCTCTAGTGAAATAGTAGGTACATGCTAACTTGCTAATCCAAAGCCAGATGAGTCTGGATCAAGACCAAAGCACTATGTTGTTCTACATCTCTGCACAGCCATGCAGGATGGTATTCTGCCTTTCCAGACTGAGTGCCAGATGCCAATGTTATTTTGTCAACTAACCATTCTAAAGCAATGGATACAGAAATTGTATTTGAACATCTGCTTAAAAAAAAAAAAGTTTTACTGTCTCAGGGCCAAGCTAAAGCTATGGGGCTCAAATACATTTCAGTTTTGTGACAGGCGGTAAGTGGGAGTGAAAGAAGTAACAGGAGATTCCATCACGGATCATGTTTAGACTATCCTTTGCCATCTGCTAATAACCTGGAAAGCACTTATACAAGTCACTGTTTGCAAATACAAGAAGAACCTACAATTTTTCAGTTGTAGTACAGGATACGACGTACAATTCGCCTCTACTCACTTTAGAGTGTTTCACGAGAACAGGATCAAGCCTGTTTCTGTTATCACAGCTTCTGGGCTAGGATAAGTTCACAAAGTTGAGCTTTTCTGTATTATTCTGAAAGAAAAGTGATGTTGATTTGTGTTGTCCATGTAAAAGGTACATGGGAGCTGAGCCAAAATGTACCCACAGATACCTTTCAAGGCATCCATATTTTTGGTGCTTGACCCAAATGGTGACTTCATTTTGAAGACTTCAGCAAGAACTGGGATGGGAGGGAAAAGAACTAAGCCAAAACCAATGCAGCCAATCCACACCAAACCAGAATCTATCCAGGATCGTGCCGTAATGCCCATCAGACAGGTGTGTCTGAGAGGCTTTGATCATGTGGGTTCTCATGCTGTTACAAACAACTGAGTGAAGATGCAGACCAACTAAATGCTGGTGTAGCTAATCTTCCATTTTAAACCTGTATATTATCCAGCTTATACTTCTTTGCTTAACTTTTCTCTCACTCTATATTTTTCATGTCTTTCTGTTCTTTCTTTATGGTACTGACATAGAATATAGATTGCCAGAAGCTGACATCAGTCTTCTGATAAGCTGTGGTATGGTACTAGTAAGACACATCAAGAGGGGAAATAAATTTACAATGACATTTTTATGTTTAGCAGCCAAAAAAAGAGGCAGAGACAGAGAAGTCAGTTCAGTGCACAGCAGAGTATTTGCTGGCTGGCAGACTGAATTCCTTAATGAGATTCTTATTAAGTTCTTTCTGCCAAATGCTGTTTGCTTGTGCTGTCAGAACTGTCTGCATTAATAATGAGTAACTACTCAGAAGCTACTTATGTAAAGCATTGTTTTTATATCACTACCACAGACCGCATCTCCTGCCTCTAGCAGGAGAAAGCACCTTATGAATGAATTCATGGAGCAATCCTTAATGCTCTTAGGCTAGGACTACGTCTCTATGGACACAGTCACGTTGGTTTGACCCACAGCGTTCCCCAGACAAAGGCCTCTAGACCTAATGCACTTTTCCTTTGAGTTGTCTCCTATCATATTTCACTACGTTTGCAATTGAATTAACTCTGCTGTGAAGACAGCCCATTAGCAGCACTCATAAGAGAAGTGAGCTGAGGTAGTCGTGGGAGGCAGTCCAGAACACCCTGAGTGAGCCACTGAGCTACTATAACGTGGTCCCAGAGGTAAGAGCCTCTTGGCAAATGGAGAAGGCTCCACAACACATGGAATGAGGTTTTGGAGTAGTTTTGTAAAAAGTGCACTGTTATAAGCACAAATAAAAGCAAGGAAAATACTTATTTCTTTTTGTACACTGCAGTTTGTCTCTTTCTGCTTTTGCCTCAAATGTGTTGCTGCTTTTATTCCCCCCGGTCAATACCAGCTCTATAGGCAGAACACAGACACAAAATTTAGACTGGATACATGAGAAGGAAATTTCTGCCCTTGAAGATCTTCTTGCAAAAGTTTGTTACTCTGGTGATTGGCTCTGTGTGATTTTTGGCTAATGATAGAAAGTTGCTATCATTAAAACTCTCTATGGTGAATACTCTTCTATGCTAGTGTAATCCAGCAACTGTTCATGAATCACTAAAACATCTAACCCAGACAAGGTCAGATGCAGATATAGCTCTAAGTGGCTAAATTGTTCTTGAAAACAGCAGTCAAGGGCCTTATGAAGGCTAAGCAGCACACAGCATTGTTATCGTCCTTCTCCACTGGAACAAGGATGGGAGTCTCTGCCTAAGAGCAGCTTCCAAGAGAAGCAATGAGCAGCCTTACCTACAGTCCTTCTTCATACGAGCTCTCCTCCGCAAGATGCCCTAGAATGCCCTGTTGGCCATGCACCCAGGCAGGCAAACTTGGAGGCTGTGGAGAGAATATGCTTTGGACTTCCAACATCAGCATTCAACACATGTTCTTCTTCCATATGGTGATGAACTCTTGAAAGAAGTAAGAGCAGAGCTGTGCTTGGAAACAAGGTTGAAGGATACTTTAAAATTAGTGATGAATCTGTGTGTTTCATTTGCTCTGTGATCAAAAAAAAGGCATGTAGCAGTAAGTAGCTTTGTAAACCACATAAGTTTGTCCATCTAAGAAAAATGAGAAAATACAGTGTCAACTGGTTGTATTTAAAAATGAATGAGGATTGTTTCAGTTCAAGTAACATTTGAGAGTTATGTCCATCCCATCTCTCAGTGGGAGATGGAAGAAAAAGAATATTCATTCACATAATCAAAACAAGGTAAGCCTTGATTCTTGATTTGGAAACCAAATAGACCCCTTGTAAATGAAAAATGTTGATCGGAATGTCAGACAGACATGTAGACAGACAGATAGATATGCTTTGTGTAAGCAGAGAATAACAGCTGAACTAGCAAATTAATTCAGAGGCAATAATTCATGAGAGACTGAGATAAGAGCCTTGTTATGAAGTCCGTTACAAAGAATGTATAACCATATAAAGTGGTCAACACTTCAGGCTTATAGAGACCACTTCTGCTATTTAAATTATGTCATGGTGATTTTGCTAGCTACTGTACAACCACATATAAAAATAGTCCTTACACCAAAGAACTCACTAGGACTCCAAACTACAGCACCAGGGTATTTTAAGTTGCTTCTTTTGTTTCCTCTGTTTCATGAAACAAGGAGGAAGATACTTCTGATATAGTCCCAGGACAATGATTGGTGCAAGAGGGGAAGGGAGGCAGAATGGCCAGGCAGATTGAAAGATGTTTAGAAGAAATCCAGTTCTTCTGGGAACCTGGTAGGCACTTTGAGTTAGAGCTGGTAAGAGCCCTAAAATTGCCTTAAAATTCAGCTCCACTGAGACTAACGGACATCTGACCTCCAAAGCTGAATACTATACTCCTCTACCTACAGTTCTTTATGTAATGCACATGGAGAATTAGCTAGCTCAGGGTAAAATTCATCTGAACCATGAGCTACTAGCCATTTGCTAGTTTTTGTATCAGGCAAGTCATGCCTGATACAGCAGTCAGCAGACTGAGAACTCTCAAGGGGTCCCCTCACATCACACCAACTCATTTACTCTAATACTATAGAGGATCCACTCACAGTTTTCAACTCATTAGGTCTCGTTCAATCTTGCAACAGAATAATAGCTAAAGTAGGGGTCACGGACTATAAGAAGGTTCCAAGACATACTTACATACCAATCGCAGATACAGCTGTTAGCAAATAGGACAAAACATACATTCAGCTTATGAAATTTTCAGGAGACTCTGAAATTCTGGATTTAGAGGGTGATTTTTTTAATGTTTGTTTTGAACAACAGGAGAAAGTCCTGCATAGAAGTGATGCAGTTTCCCTCAGAATAGCCAGACAAGAATATGCTTTGACATTCATGGCCTCTCTGTTCCCAGCCCCTAGTTCAGATTAGTGTGACACTGGCACCAGTTCATCTGATTAATCATCATATGGGTTAGCACTGCGTTTATAACACATTACTGTTACAAATTTAGTCTTTGGAAACTCACTTTCTTTGTACCTCAAGGAGTTCATCCGATTTCTTGTGTAAGGCTCCTTACTGCCTTGGCAATAACCCACCCTCATGAAGGGCATGTTTTGTATATGCAGCTGCTACTACCCTCACAAAGAATGGAAAGACTGCTAAAAGTGTCTTCTGGAAGAGGGACGAAGTATTAAATATTGAAACATCTGATTCTGGATTGGAACTCTTTAGCTCTTGTCTTCCTTCTTCCTATAGGATTGGATGAAGATAGTGGAAACTGCTAACTTAAACAAGAATGATTTTTGTATCCAAAATAAGCATTGAGCAGGCAGATTATAAATAAAACCTCCTTAATTTTACTAGGTTAAGGTAGAATTATATAAACTATATGATCACTTTTGCTGATGGAGGTTTTAAAAAACATTACACCAGGTTTTATTTGGAAAACTAGATGGCCGGATGATAATTACCCTATTTTCATGTCTACATTACTGCCAGAAGAGGCTCAGCTATTGCAATCTAAAAGAGATCTGGCTCAAAAAAAATTAAACTAGTACAGTCTAAAAACAATCTGGCATAAACACTTTTTCAGTGACTTGTATTAATTTGTTCCAAAGGCATTACTCACCTTCTAAATTGTAAATTGCGGAGATCTCCCTTTTCATTCAGCTAATGAAAACACCATACACATCAAAAGGATTAAAATAAAAAACCCTACCTTATTTCTAGTGATTAATTTCAAATGATGAAACTGAACAGGTCAGAAGCAAAGTATTTAAATGGGTAAGTCAAAGATCTAAGCTGTAGAGTCTGCTTGCTTTGGCTTTGCTGCAGGGATATATAAAATTCAGCACTGGCTAATTCTTTCTGTACTGGCTACTGTATTCAGGATTCTCCCCCCCATCCTATCTTATAGTATAAAAAGAAAAAGTGTTTGAGAAAGGGAGTACATGTGTCTCTGGGGAAAACAAACTTCTGAACAGCTGAAGAATACAGCAACAGCCATTAAAAAAAAAGAAAAGGAAGAAAAAGAGAAAAAAGCCCATAATCTGAGGTGGAAGCAGTACCCAAGGACAGACTCAGTCCTGCAAATAGAAAGCTGTCTACTAAGATATTGTGAATATAAATCAGACAATACAAAGAGCTATTACATCAAAACACATTTTCCTGTTCTCCTTTGAGCCTGCCTTTTTTTTCCCCACCCACTTAACTAACAAATATCCATACCCTTGTGAGTTTCCAAGCCAAGAGATGGGAAAGATGCATTTACAAGAGTAGTGAGCCTCATCCCATGGACATACAACAAAGCTATCCAGACCCCTTTCCTTGGCACATCCCTCATAGCCTTCTCCACAGTGCCTGTCTGCATATAACCTCTAGCTGGAACACTTCATCCAAGACCACATTGCAAGTTTTACCAGCTCCTTTAAGAGGTTTACTTAGATCTACTCTGCATATGGTGCTGGGGTGTGATGTCTACCTTAAACACCCAATCCATCCCAAATTTTCCTAGGGCTCCCTTCCTCTCACTTGTTTGCACATGTAGGCTCTGTACCTCAGTCTTCACACAAACAGCCCTGGTTTGTTCTCACATTTGCCCAGCATCCTAGCTTAGCAATGTGTGGGGAGGAAGAAAACCTCAGCTAGCTGACAAACACAAATCTTTAGGTTATTGTCCTTCCTGACTGCCTGTCTAGGGCATCCTCAGCACCTGCATTTGGCAGCCCCCAGCTGGAGCTTTGAGCATTTGAACCTATAGGATTTATCAAGACTGTCTGTGGGATGTACTAGATCGCATGGGCGAGCTGGGAAATAGCAAAGGTTTTGTGCCATTATATCAGTTATTTCACTCTAAGAGTAATTCTATGTGTGGTCTGAAAGCAAAACAGTCAGGAAGGTCAGAAATTTACTTTTGGGGTTCTTCAGTTCCCAGTGAAGAACAACTGTCCTATAGATAGCATCTTAACTAAATGGAGGATGCAAGAGAGATAACAATCACTTCTAAAAGATGTTTCTTTGTCCTTGGTAGTAAAACGTATTTTTTTTTTTAAAGTGCATGACCATGTGCATCATTTCAGAAGTCCCTGACAGATGGATTTTGAATATAGTCTTTGTTTAGCCACAGCTATTTCTACTCAGAGACCACACAGAGTACTTCAGATCATAAATGTATAAACATAGCCTACACTAAAACTACACTAATATGAAGAGCGTTTACAGGGCAGCCTGTAAATGTTTCACAGATTTTAATAGTGTCTCAAGATTAATTCAGGTGTTAAAAACCCTTGTTTACATTGCTTTACAGATTGAAATAAATAACAAAGATGCACAGGAATTTCCTTAAAACAGGACTCTAGTTTCTAGACATGGTCATTTTGTTCTTTAAAATAATGAAAATGGGAATTAATGCCTTTCAATGCTTTGCATTGCTTTGAAATGTCGGAGGACGTGCTGTAATGCCACACAGAGGTCAGATGTGTGGCCTGACAGATGTTTTTTACTTGCAATTTCTCTCCGGTTGGCTGAGTCCTGGAAATGAAGACTGCATGACATGCAGGCATAAGCAGAGTCTCTAGTTAATTTTGTGTGAGAGCAGGGGCTGCACAATCAGAACCCCCAAGCCACTGAACTCACCTAAAATGTCATGCAGGTGGACAACACCCTTCCTTCCCTGCTCCTGCAGAAAGCACTGGGTGTGGGGGCAGATAAATGGCTCCCAGCATTACTTTAGATCTCCTGGCATTGTTCTCACACTTTTTGAGAGAAACATGGATAATTAAAGCTTTTGCTCTAAGATATTTGGGCACAGCTTTCTAGTTTCAACACACTGGGTTTTTTACCTTTCCCCTTTCCATATAACTCCTCATTTTCTCCTGCGGCCTTCTAGGGCCACAATTAGTTGTTTCCCAAGAAGCTGGCACTGCCTGCTTTCCTCTCAAGTTTTGCCAGAACCATTAGTAACTCCAGGAAGAGCAGAGCTAATGAAGCCTTATTTCCAAAGAATTTGTGTCTTATGGTTGGATTGTTTCATATCGAATAAATTGTGAGCTACGATTAAATTTTTTCTCACAGTTACAGTGTTCATATATCTTTCTTCCACATAGAGTTTTTGTTGCTTAATAAAATTTGAGCATAACCTATACCTTTTTCATGCACTTATTTCCAATAAATGTATAGGGAACCTAATATATCCTGTGACCTGAGATGAAAGAAGTGATTAAAAAATTACTAGGGACCAGACAGATAGGAGAGCAGGAAGACAAGAGAGACATAAAGATACACAGGGGTGTGTACATATACTTATACAGACACATACACAGGCTAAAAAAATCACAGCCTTCACCAGCACATTGATTAGAGCAAAATGTCTAATAGCAACTCATCTTTCTGGTACTGCAGATCCTCTTCTGGAACCTAGTTTAAGCTACCCTGTCAAGAGACTTATTGTGCTAATATATTGTATGCAGCCTTCCGGGAGCGCAGTATAGTTAGCTTGGCAAGTCACTCTGTGTGTGGTGGGCAAACCTGAGCATCTGTTAAAACTGCCAGCACCACTGAATCTTTTAACAGGTTAGAGCTTGGGATCCTGCTCATATCCAGTCACTATATCACGAGGAGAGAGGTTTCCGGGCTTTTTTGATCTATATCCTTTCCCCCACTCCAGATGTAATTTTATTGGTAATAAGCGTACCTTTTCTCTGTACCTTTTGTGGAATCCTTCAAAGCAATCCACATGTTGAAACTTTGGGATCTAACAGTATTTCTCAGATTGGTTTCAGGTATATGTTCCGGCACTGGCTTCAGCTGATTCCTGCCTCATTCATCATTCGTCCCCAACTATTGCTTCTATAGGAAAAAAAGGTAGGATTGAATAAGACGGTGAGAATATATGGTACTCCAGGGCTGGCCTAACTGACTTAGCTTAACTGTCAAGCATGAAGCCCATGATACCGCAAACTTGTTCATTTACAAAACATTCCCAGGAGGCATTGGAATAAAATAATAAGATAACTTTTTGATAACTTATTTTCATGTTAATAGTACAAATTCTGTTTGCATTAGACCTTCACAGTCTTTCATTTCTTGCTTTCAATGAGGACTGCAGCAATGACTATTAAATCTTCAGTTCCCATGACAAGCAAAATGTATAAATTTGCATCTAAAAATTATCAGGATTTTTTTAATGAATATCTATACATTTTTTATACTCCAAAGTTCTCCCTTTTACATGATCTGGAAATCTATGGATGCACTCCTTATACCAGCAATGAATTTATATTCTGCATAACAAAAAAACAAAGAAAAACTTGTTTTTGTTAGGTTTGTTTGCTTGCTTGCTGAGCTACAACACAATTTGAAAATTCATTTAACAAGTACTCACTGGGGAAATTTATTGTTTATACAAGACCATAAATTAAATTTGGAAGGCAGGAAGGAAAGTTCATTTGGTTAAATCTCATTACCTTCTGGAAAACCTATCTGGAAATTCCTAATTCTCCTTACTTCAAAACAGAAATTTGATACTCTAACATTATTGTGACCATAGGCTATACCTCCAAGGCCTCTAATTGCGGAAGAGAATAAGATTACACAGAAGCGTGTTCATTAGAGTCTTTATTCACATAAATATTTCTATTCAGATGACTGTAGTCAGCTCATACAAAGGTACCTGCATTTGCATAGTTTTGTATCCATCCAGCTGTATCCAAGATCAGAACAAAGGCATAACACAAGGAACAACAGCAAAGGAAAATATTTGGGTCTGTGCATTTGTTTGCTTCATGATATCCAAATGTCTACAGTTAGTTTTGCATTAGAAGTTAAGGCCCTCTTAGCTCCATTTTGTTTAATTTTCCCTGGAAGCCTCTCGCAGTGAATGGTGAATTGTAGCAATTATAACGCGACAAAGATCAAACGGGTGAAACTTGCACAATGAGAGGAAAAGACACACCTGGCAGCCTGACTGAGCGCTGCATTTATTTGTGTGGTTACTGGCCAATTTAATGCCATGCTGTGAAGCTACGTTTCTCTACAGAGCTCATTAACCTCGGCGACGCACTGCACCGACATGTCTGTTCTGCTTCCAGTGCTTATGTCAGGATGTTCAGAGTTAGCTTGGCTACTTCTCCACGGCAACGCACTGCGCTGTGTGTGAGCACCGGCTTCGTGCTGGCTATACCCTCGCCCTCCCTTCATGCACGTCTCCTCTATGCTGCTCCACCCGAGAGGAAAAATACTTTCCTGGCGGGGGAAAAGAATGATCTGGCACTAGCAAAGTCCTAGATCTTATGCGTTCTTCCTCTTCAATCACCTCACCCCTCTGTCATTCACACTAGAGCTAAGGAGACTTGTGGAAAAAGAATTACATGAAACAACAAGACTTCATTCTTAGGGATTAGGTGCTCTCCAAATACATTTCAGCTGGGCTGTGCTGGTCACTCCTCTGACTGGTGTCTGTCTGTAAATTCAACCTTACAAGTTTTCTAATACCTTTAACGACTTTATTTCCTGCTTTATTGGCAGCAGTTAGAGTAGTTGAACAGCACTAAGTATCTCCTACCTCAGAAAGGAGGAAAGAAAGGAATAGCTAGATCTAGACTGCAGAGCAGGCATGCTCTCCAGCCCTGATCCTCCACTTGCCCACCATGAGCCCTTTCTTCACAAATAGGCTGATAATCCTCATGTAGCTCTTACACCAAAACGCTACCACTCAGATGTCTTGAAAATTTGGAGGCTGGCGAGAGCAATGGAAAAGCAGATCCTTCATATAAAATGCTGTTAAAGAGGCTTAAGGTCACACTCAGCTAGCATTATTTCAAGTAAATATGCAGAAGAAAAATGGTTTTCCTGTCGCCAGTGTTGCAGTGGCTAACAGAGCCTTCCAGCACAAGCCCTTTATTTATTTACTTTTAACTGAGAGTTCTCAGAAACTACAACACATACATGTTACATGCATTTATATGCTTAGCCCATAACTAAATAGGTTTATTCTCATTCTTGTTCACTTTCTGTGACAGGGATATCCTGGGGAATAGAGACATATATTCCAAAATACAAAGAAAGCCCAAGCCAGCTATGAATTCTAACATGATCTGGGCTGAATCCAACCCTAAATAAAGCCATTCAAAGTCACTGATTTCCCAAGTATTGCACAGTGGCATCATGCCAATTAAAAACCTCCAAGGGACTTGGGGAAATTATTAAATGTAAAACAGTAGTGAATGATTAACTCACTCGCTACTCTAAGCTTGCTTCTTTGATGGATGATAACAAGAACTTTGCAGAGGGGATGGGACTGTGGTTTCAACTACTCCAAGCTTGAAGTTTCTATAATCAGTAACTTACCCACAGCTTTTGCTACTCCATTCTGGCCCAAACACAAGAGAACTCAGTATATCGCCTTCTTCACTTTCAGAATAGAAATAGCATCTCTAAACCTCTTTTCAGCTTTGAAAACATACAGGGTTCTCTTCTGTTACCTCAGAGGAAAAATGCATTATGCAGAACAAGTACTCTATGTAGATAATGTTACCAGCCAATCTATGGAAGTTGTTTGATTTAGGATTTTTTTTTCCACTCAGTAAATAAATTTCAAACTGGAACACTAAAGCCAGTTTTCCAGGTAGTTTTGTGGTCTGGATTTCTATGTTCTTGGAAATGTTCATTCTACATTCTTCTCAGCTTCCACAGAATGAAGTAATCTTGTACTATTCACACATGATGCCTATGGGATGCCTAGTGTAGGCAACCTATAGATTTCAGAAATATAGTTGTTTGCTTATTCTTTGTAACAGCTGACTAAATTATTAAATAATTCACCAGATGAACCTAATGCCTGCAAATTCTTATTTAAGTACACATTCCCATTTTATGCTCTGCCATCTATTTGCTAGCTCACATTCACTGAACGATCTGTCCCTTACTTTGTTTGCTCTCAAGGTCTTGGAGTATCTCAATTTTGCATTCATGCAGTAGCTAGGACAGTTGTGATCCAGGCCTACTTGAAACTGTTTTACCACCATCACCATCCAAAATGACAAATAATAACTCTTTGAACTTAGAATCTTTTTTTTTTTCCCTTTTGAGATGCTAATGTTGAAGGAATTGATTCTGTTCCCAGAACTGTGTGTTCTTTTCATTAGACTTAGAAAACAAAAACAACAACAAAACGCCTCTAACTTTCCCTGAAAAGAAACACTGCCAGTTTTAACTCATAGTTTTTTTGTGTTATTTTCCCTCCTCATGGTGATCTGTTGTTAAAAGTAGAGCTAGCCAAAAACATTCTTATTTCAAACTTTTTTTTTAAAAAAAAATGTTTTTTACATTATTTACTATCTGTGCATACACTAACACCATGAGTTTTCCAAGAATATCTAGGGCTTCGTATTGTGGTATCTATGCAGTAGGCATGTGTTACCCAATAGAAACAACTGAGAATTTACTGAAGTAGGATAAAGGTACCTGAAAATTCCTTTCACTTGAGTACCAGTAGCTGTAGAACGCAGCTGGATTGTGAGGGAAGGCCTGCACGACTGTGCATCTTGGCTACACTCAGCCTTGGCCAGCTCAGAGGCCAAAGTTACGAGTGACGACAGTAGTGTGGGAACAGGTGTCTGTTCATACGGCTGTTTTTCCTTTGGGTCTTTTTCAGGGCTTTGCATATTACTGCCTTATCTCATACACAGAGTCCTGTCTGCTTGGGTCTCAGAAGGTCCATTTCTCTTTCCCAGATGACAAGGTGGAAAGCCAGAGACAGAAAGACAGGGTTTTAACTGTATTTCTGCATGGCAGAAGTCTCCCTCATGTGGCATAATGTGGGGCTCTTATGCAAACAATGCAGTAGATTTTTTTTTCCTCTGCTTCTGGAAAAGCAGCTGGATAACTGCACAATTCTGATGAGGTCAGGTATCAAGGAAAAATATAACGTGGAGTACCATTAATTCTAAGTTCATGTCGGTCATTCAGGTAGACAAGCCTGCTTCTCGATGCATAACACACTCGTAACGGTCAGCATTCAAGTCCATATGATCTCTTTGCCTTTCTCTCAGCACATTAGGCAGCCACTACACACCAGCACTTTTGTTACCAATGCCAGTCCTTGGCATGAGATTGGGAATGTGACCAGCTGTATCGTGAAATAAGTATCCCTGCTGTTGGCCAACATGTAGACTCTAGTACTGCTTTCAATGTACATGCCTGTAGTTACTGAGTCCTGACAGACAAGCTCGCCCTCCTGCAGCCTCTGTTAATTCAGCCGTGCTCTGGGTGCACTGGGGAGTGACAGGGACACAGCAGCTGGCCCTGCTGCCAAGGATAACAAACAGCCAGCCCTGCAAGGAGCCCAACCATGCTGCCTCCCACAAGCCCGACTCTCCTCCTCCACAAGGCTCCATGGTGCTTCCTGCTCCCCTTTTCTCATTTTCCCATCGCCACACGTTGCATCCTGCCTCAGCCCATTTCTCCAGTATGATTAGTCTGACTGTCGTGCCAAGAAAGGTGTCTCATGGAGGCAGCTTGCCAGAGCTGTGGATTGTGCAGCCTAATTCAGGGCAGAGCAACTGCTAAAAATGTCCTGCCTACCCCTAAAGGCTTGTAGAATAGGTGCTGTGCTTGTGGGTGCCATTATTTAACAATATGTTCTGCCATCCAATTTAAGCAAATTCAGATGAAAACAGAGTTCAAGCCCCAGGGCTCACCTCATTAACAGACGGAGTTATATTCCAGCAATATTACCCAGCTTTTGTAGAGCACTGCTCATGTGTAGGTTTTGATGGACAAATATTCTCCAGGTATAAAATTCTTACTATGCAAGTGATTACTTCTCAGATAAATTTAATGCTCAGTTATGTTTTAAATGATTATATTTTTATTGACACATTTATATTTTCCTGCACATAGCCACAAGCAGTGAAATAAACACACGGGCAAAGTGCATCAAGTACAAATCAAAGGGAACAAAAGTCAAGAGAAAAGGAGGGGCCTTTTAATTAAAGCACAGGATTAGGTATTAGGAAACTCTGGGTTTCAAAGCTTCCTAAATAAAGTTAGAAAACTTACCCTCTCTCGCTGGTGTGTGATACTCTTAGTCACATTGAACTGGACTTCTCTGCATGTTTCCTTTGAAGGCGAACACATTTGCCCAACATTTCACATGTTTTGACTCTTCATAACAAGGAGTTAACTCCTCCAAAACTCAGCTTGACTGAGGTCATAGTTTCCTCAGCGTAAACAGCTCTATCTCTGCCTTGATGTTAAATTATTAAAACTAGTCATTTAATCCAATAACATTTGTTCCTGCAGGCTTCTCCTCGAGATGAATGTGAGAAAAAACATCCCAATTCAGCAATGCCATGAAGCTCGTACCACTGATTGGGATGCCTGGGTTATGTAGGAAGGTTTCCATACACATTAAGTAGTTGCGCTGTACTGAAAGGAAAAAAAAAAAAAGGCATGTTTCCACACGCAGGAAAGTTGTGTCTCTAAAGAAATGTAAGCATGCAGCTTTTAACAAGCCACAAGAAGTTCAGAGGGAAATTACTGCAGAAATGTGAATCATTCTGAAACAACTTAAGCCTGAATAGAGATAATGAACAATTAGAAATTTATTTTTTGGGAAAAGAAAACCTCTAATCTTCATTTAACCGTAGCAAAGGGCAATGTGGTGAGCAGGAAACACACAGTACTTCGGAATGAGGGCAGCCCAGCTCGGCGCATACTGAGCACCACGCGCCAGGGGGGTGCGCAGCGTGCGTGCCGCAGCC
>NW_010582364.1:144667-156316 GCF_000705375.1 Tinamus guttatus | reverse complement strand
GCCGGGGCGGCGAAACGTGGCCAGGGTGGGGGCCGCGGGCCGCGCAGAGGGAAAGGCAGCGGGGCGAAGGGGCCCCGCGCAGGAGGGCCCGATGCGGCCTCTGACAGCTCTGTGCCAGGCGAGTTGTGCTTCCCCTCGCTGCGGGGGCTCGGTGTGGTGCGGTGCGAGCGGCCCAGGGGCTCGGGGGCAGCTCCGGGAAGGACACCCAGCTCAAGGAGTGTTTATGCAGCTGCTCCTCCGACCTCGTTTGGTCTACGTGGGTCTTAACCTAGTAGCTGTGTGAGGTAATGACTGAAAGGAAGTGTTTCAGGACCAGTCTGGTGTCTTGTTTTTGTAGAGCTTTCTGATTTCCCTTCGGGAAAGCTTAGTTTACTGAGCACGTAGTTGGAATCTAAGATCCTGAGGACAAGACAGACCTAAAAGGTGTTTGTGCACATCTTAAAATAACCATTGACAAGGATGTTTGTGATGGGACTTCTTAGATGTGAATTAAATAGGGAGAGTCTCAGACTTAAAATATTGTCAGTCCTCTTCCTTTTCTTGTCCACATTCAGTCTTTTGCATTTTTAAGTCACTTATTTTGTGTTAGATTATTCTGTGTTTTCAGTCAGATTTTACCGAGACAGTGAGTGCATCAAGAGGAGGGGTCTTTGAAGGTTTGTCAGCTTAGTTGAGTTGATGCTTAGAAGGACATATAAGTGAGCTGGCTTTGGGGGGTACATTGGATTAAGACCTTCCCTTTGCATTTGGCAGGGAAAAGAAGGTGCTGCTCCAGCACTGATTTTGAAAGAGTGGTGTTTCCTATTCTAGGAACATGACACAGGAATTCCCTTCACAGCCATATGTTACTGTGTTTGCCAGGCCTCATTTAGATACTTCTGCTGTTGAAATTAAATGTTGCCTGTGACTCCTCGCCTATCTTAGATTTGTCCAAGTGGCTTCAGCCTCCAAGCATGGTAAAGCAGGGTTGTCTTAATGTGTATTTTAATTTTGAAAGGGTTTTATATTTTGCCAAAAGGGATCTTAGTATTGCAAATGCTTTTACAGGGGTGGTGTGAAAATGCAAGAATAGAGTGTCAGTTGACATGGCCACAGAGACCTGGTTATTGATTAGGCTCTGTAGACGGTAGTTGATGTTTGCTTTCTAATCTCGTGGATAGAGGTTAGCCTTAAGGGAGGGAAAAATGGCACAAGAACTGCTGCTGCCAGAGCTGTAAGCAGTAGAAGTCTTCACACCATCTGTTTCTGGCAGTTCTTTGGGATTCAGAAAAATGAGAGGAAAAGAGCAATTACAGTGCAGTGTGGCAAAGAGTAGCCTAAAAAGAGAGTAGATTAATATCTGATATAAATCTTTCACGTCTAGCTGTGTTTTTCAGTCTTTTAACTAGTAGTTTAGTGGAATCATCAGTTACAGCTCTGGTATCTTCAGTATAGTATTACATGCTGGCAGATGGCTCTGCTCTAACAGATTCTAGATAAATTGTTTTTTGTTATATTTTCTCTGGAAGCAGTTGTGATTCCATCCCCCTATCCTGAAACAGTACTCCTTGCAATATTACTGAATCATCACTGTGTGCTCTTCAGTCAGGTAATACCAGACTAAAATAGCATAGAATTTGGGAAAACTGAGCTGTGATGTAGGTGTATGTGCTGGCATTTTTACTTTCTTTCTCAAGTACTTTCCAAATGACTAAGTGTTTTCAGGATATATATACCTCCCTTCTATGAATTTTCATTCAGTGTTAGTACATGGGCAATCAGATTTGGAGCACAGTGTGTTACAGGGAATTCAATGCTTAGCAAAGTATTAGGATTATTTTGTGAACTTAGCCCTGAGGAACTGTTTAGAGCATCTACCCTTCTCGTAAAGTGTCTTATTTCATAAAAGCTTTTGCCTTTGAATGCTAACTCGATATAAACATGCCCAAAGAACTTCTCTGTAAGACTTAGAAAACTAGAGGAAGAGCTAACTAACGGCAACCAAAAGACACTGCTATTATCAGGAGTCATTGAGTGGCTCTCCTGGTTTCACAGTGCAAAATGATGAGTGGCTGGGCTGGCTTTGGTAGCCCTGCACCACCTGTCTATCCCTCTGCCACCTTTGCAAACACATAGGTGGCTGTGCTGTGCAGTAGGTAAAGGAAGCTACTCTCCATTAAAATCACCTGTCACAAAGGTGCTGGGGTCCTTTTTAGGTTATAAAACCAGGTCACAGTGTGGGCATTCAGAAAGCTGGCCTGGCTGAGCAAAGGAGACCGTACAGGGGGAAATGACCAGCTGGGCCTGCAGATGAGCAGTGTTGTCAGCACACAGTTTGCAGGTTCTACAACTTGTGATTACCTAGGGAATCATGTTGATTTTGGTTGAAGTACCATGCTGACATATCCATAAAGATATCTAGAACTCTTTTTATTTATTTTTATGGACTTCATTGATTTCCCTAGTCCCACTTCTGTCAAGAAGGGTCCTTGCTATCTTTTGGGGTTTGAATTATGTTGCATTTGATGCCTCGTTTTTATAAAATAAATTTCTATATATAAAAAAGCCCACTTGAAGCAAACTGCTATGCACAGTTTGTAAGAATAGATAATCCACAAGGAATGCTTCTCCGTAGCAGACAGCTAAAAGCTGCTGTAGCTTATGCAGATGTTCCCCTCCAAAACTGAACAGTTTAACAAAGGATGTGTTTGCATTCATTTAATCTGTTAGTCTTTGGCAAAAGAGGTGATTTTTGTTCCCCATCACCCTGGTGATGAATCTGGAGATCATATAGCTAGTGAACTAAATGAATTATTCAGTATAATATTACTCATTGGATGGGGAATGTAGGGAAGAGAAGCTACATTAGATTGCTTGGCTTGGTGCAGCCTCCGTCTATGAACGCTACACTGCTCTGCTGTGTTAGATGTAGTGGGAAGCCATGCCCAATGGTTGAATTTTCACTGCCCTTTTAAAGGAAGAAAATCCTGTCCTAGATCTTTTGTGTGGTTCAACTTTGCACAAGATGCTGTGGGAGTGCCTGAGCTGCGCCAAGGAGGGGCTGCGCACTTGAAGGTGGCCTGGAAGCAGTCCTCAGTTGTGCTTGCATCATCTTGAAGCCGTTGTGAAACCACAGCATAAGAACATGAGGTGATTGTAAGCACAAGTGAAGTGGATTTAATTTTTTTGTTGTTCTTCTTCATAGGAAGAGAAATGTATTTAGACCGTAAAACAGTAACCGATTAAGTTTGCTTTGGGAAAGATCTAGTGTCATCATGACCTGCTCAACTTATTTACATGCAGTCTGAGACTTAAAAGCATTTACCTGTTTGCAAGATGCTATGTCAGTATATACGTGCCTTGAAAATTTACAGCTTTGCAAAAGAAACCTTTTAAGCTTTATACAGACATTCTGAGATACTTCACCAAGACTGTAGAATCAAGACCTTATTTAAGCTATTGGAAATAAATCTGTAAAATGTAGCCAGGATTTAAAGACCAGGACTTGTCAGCCTGCATGGTTTGCTTTAATCCTTGTATTGCTTTAAATAATCTACCGATGTCCTGGTATAACAAGGGAGTTGCTTTTGGTATAGCAAGAGAATTGTGTGTTCTTAATGAAAATAAAGAGCTTTATTTCTGGTAAAGTGCAACAGTTCTTTCTGCTCATTTGTGGATAAGATAATTCTCTGGAAGGGTGTCACTATCTTGTTCCTCCTCCAAGGTGTTTTTTTTTTTTTTAAAAAAAAAAAAAAAGTGGGAGAATGCTGTCATGAGATCTAGGATTAAGACCTCATTACATTTGCAAAATAAATTACAGCACAGATACTAGTGCAACTTAAAAACATATTAAAATGAGTGAAATACATCTGGAGTTTACTTGCTTGACTTCTAGCATTGTTTGTTTCCCCACTAATTTTCCTGTGTATTGTAGGGTTAGCTGTTTTTTTCTCTGATTTACATCAGTTAGTAGAATGCAATGTACTCTTCTCAAAATATCACAGTGGCAGTAAGCTTTTAGATTTGAATCTCACGTGCTCCTTGCATTTTCAGTCTCTCTTATTTGTTCACAGTGAGCATTAAATGCTACTTATTGATGCATTTTAGAACTAGAAACCTTTACTTTCAGTTTCCTTAATGGAAAAAATAGCTGTGATTTGGCCCTCTTGGCTATTGCTTCAAGCAAGTTATTTAGCACCGCTTTGGAGAATAGCAGGGCCATTCTTCCTTCTCCAGCAGCTTTACAATTAGCTAGCAGGATTGGCCAAGGAAGAGGTAGCAATGGTCTGATGTGACATCATGCTTGGCTGCTTTTTGTGTCAGCGTGCCAGGGATTCTCCACCAAAAAAAAAAAAAGCAAACAAAAAACATTTGCTCGTTGGCTTCATGTCTTGCAGAGCTGCCTTTCTTGTGTGGGTTTATGCAAATCAGATTACAGCCTTAGCTCCCTTTTTTGTCAGCCTTCCAACTGGCTAGGGCCCTGCAGCTCATGGACATTTGTTAGATCTCCAATAGCCCTTCTGAATTTGTCAGGAATAAATGGGCTGCAACTGTGGCTTGCTAGTTGCTAGTCACATTTTTCTTTTTTTTCCTCCTGGACAAACTGACCCTCACAGTTTAGCTCTCTACTTAGCATTTGTCTTTACGGTAGCAAATGCAGAAAGTGGTGCTGTCATTTTTTCACTCCAGGACAAATGCTGTTAAGAGTTTTCATCTTTCCTCCCTGTTCTTTTGCCAAAGCAAAATGTTTACCCGAAAGGTAATTAGGAAAAGTGAGTTTATTTTCATTTTAGACATGAATATATACTGTGAAGGTTTGTACTGCAACTGAGAAAACCTTAGCAGTCAAAAAACTGTTTAAAAATGTTGAAAATAATTGCACTGAGTCATGACTCCTCATTTGACTGGCACTCCTCATTTGAGTCATGCCACCTCAGTTGACTGCTCAGGTTCTGAGGCTTGGCACTTGTGCTGGTACATCGTTGGCATCTTCAGCATGTCCTGTGCACCACTAAGTTTCTGGAAGAATACCCCAAACTCTTCTGCTATGTCAAGGAAACAAAATTGAGAACTAAAATAAACAGATAATGCTTAAAAATTGGAGGTCTCTTTTAAAAATGGAAATACCTTTGGAAAAAATGGAAATGCCTTTGAGAAATCAGGGATGCTGTGTAGACTGGGGAAGGCATGGCTTGTGTAGACCTGAGTATAATATGTTTCAGTTGCTGGAGATGAGTAATGCTACTTCCTTTTTCTTTCCTTCACTCAAACTTGGGAAATTGGTGCCCCGCAGCCTATACCAGTCTGTATTACCTAGGAGGTGCAAGAAGCCTGACTGATTTTGTGTTATTGATACCTGAGACTGGATCGTGAGCTCAAAATACTCAACTGGTGTAAATCCTTTTGCTTCCTTTAGTCTGTGCTGTAGAGTTTTACAGCAGCCAAGAGAAGTTTGTTTGATATATATGTATCAATATATGCTCTTTTAAAATGGTGATGTCTGTCTTTATATAATGTTACTGATGGTTTAAGTAAATACTTTAAATGGCTTTCCAGGCATTTTAAATGCACTAAATAAATGTTCTTTTATCCTCACTAGATATGCCATAATTGCATTTATTTAGTCAGTTTTCAGTTTTGTAGAACACTTACGCCTAAATCTGACCCACTTTTATCAGGGAATTCAATTATCAATTCAATGTTCTACTCTGGTGCATTTTGTAAAGATACTGCCCTGGAATACAGAAGGAATACAGAATTCCTAAATTTCACCAAGGGGCCATTCTGTAATACAAAGTTATGATTAATAATTCTAGGTTGCTGTACCCAATAATATTGCAAAATACTCTCATCAATATAATACTTTTCTAAAGCAATTTAAAAAAAAATACTGGGATACTGTTAAGGCTTTATTGTTCTGCATTGCAGACTGTGAAATACAGTTTGAAATGCACTAAATAATCACTTTGTTATGTATCTAATTGAGATATGCAGAAGAATTAAATGCTTGTTTTAGTCCATCTGTAATGTAAATCAACTTTTCATAAGATCCTCTTGCATGTTTTTTTGTTCTGCCAAGTTTTTCTCAGAAATGGAAAAGCTTACTTTTATCAAAACAGTGATGCTGCTGAGTGACTATGATAGCTTGATTTAAGATGAAAGAATCTCTTTGAATGTCTCTGCATCCCTCTGAAATGAGAAACTTGTCTGTAGTGATTCATTTGGAGTATTCAGACATTAAGGTTCTGCTCTAGACTTTCATTTGTTTCTATTCACTGTTTCCATTGATGGCAAAATCCCTTTCTAGCCAGTATTGCCTTGTGCTCTCCTGTTTGGTGGACTGCAAGATATAAGGAAGGCAATACAGGGAGAAAATGCCTCTTTTCAGGTAAATTATTTGAGCAAAACTTTGTAAAGAAGTTTCAAAGAGAAATATTTTCAAAAGGCATACAACATAGCCATTGGGAAAGAAACTGGTTTTAAGAGAGATTACATCTGCTGTTGCACGCAGTACAATTGGATCTCCACAGGCATCACAATCTTGCTTTTTATAACATCCATTTTAAAATTTATGTGATAGTGAAATCAGTATCTTCAATGAAGATGTGAGATTGAGATTGCCATATTTGCATTGTGATAGACCATGACTTGGTTTTAATGTCATTTGAAGAAACCTAGAGAAAGAGGGATCATCCTGGGGTAAAAAATTTCCTTTGAAATTTTGTTTCTCCCCCACCCCCCCAGGGTCAGGTGCCAATAGAATTATTTTTCTGGTTCCCCAGGCTATTGTGGATGCATGTAAATAGCATCTGGAGCAGCATTGTAATCTCTGTTTTATGAACACCTTTGCAGTAAGTAATACGGGAGGTGGCAGACTCAAAGAAATGCAAAACATGAAGACAAACATTGTGATCTAAAAGAGTAACTTTTTCTTGCTATAAAGTGCAACTGGTCAGAACCAGAACTCTAACTATGGTGGATAAAGAAATGTCCGTCCCACAGTGGATATTTTTTTAACAAATTGGATGGGTTCTTTTGTTTGTATTTTCATTTTTTCTCCCTTCTTGCGTGTGTGACTTAATATATTTTGTTGTTTTAATTCAGGCCAGCCCCTGCCTTAATGGAGTATCCAAAGAACAACTAGCACTTTGAAAGCTCTCTGGTACTTTGGGAATGTAACCTGGTCATTATGGTCTGCTGTGTCCCTCTTAATTTCAGAAGTGATTTTCTCTTGGAAAATAAAGCAAGTGCTTAAATTCTCGGCAATACAAGTTTGTTCAGTAGAAAGAAAACCAGTCTTTACTCAATGTGACTGTTTTATTTTAAGTGTGATTTCAAGAAGTCTTGTAGAAAATCTTAGGAAAATATTCCTTGGGAATGGGAGAAGGAAAAAAAAAAAAGGGGTTTCGTGTAATCCAGGAGGCATTGGTGTTTAGTTGCAGAAATTTAAATATCTCTTTGATAACAAAATATCCTCTTTTCTAAAAGTATACTTATCACTTTCTCCAAGTGATGGCATTCTCCTTAAACTCTCACTTTAAGGGTTATTACCTGTGACAATGATTAATGTCTCTGGTGTATTTTTAATCTTCACAATACTTGTAATTAATTCTTGTAAAACTTCTACCACAAAAAAAAAAAAAAAAAGAGAGAGATTGTCACTATTTTTATGGAAGGGAGACAGAAAGAAGAGAGAAATATCTTTGATCACATAGAACCAAAGCAGGGCTCCATTTTTCTCCTGCAGGTCATTAAACTTCCATGTGTTTCAGAACAATCCAAATGTTCCAATCCCTTTCCTTACGGCAGCTTAATATGTATTACCTTAATTAGTGATTGGATGAAAACTACAAGTAGTCCTTTCAGGGAATAACCAGAACTTCAATTTTCTCTCTGTTGTAGATGGGTGTTTAGTTACAAAGTCATGCTGTCCTCTGACTAATGCAATTAGTCATTAATTATTTTCTTCTTATTCACCAACTTTCAGTAGGTGACAAGGCCACAGATCGGATGGGTAGGAAGTTCTCCTGTGTAGTTCTCCCCATAGTGTTTATGGGACATCTTTATGGCTTGAGAACTGCTATAGGACTTCTGTCCTTAATGAGTGCCTTTTGGCTTAAAAAGTGTTGTGGGAGGGTTTTCTTTATTTAAAGACTGTCTTTTAAATTTTGTGGGGTGCTCAGTGATGCTAGCTCAAAATGGGTCTGTTATGAGTGTGAGGCTTTAGAAAGCTGTGTTTGTGTGTAGGACCTGATCCACGTGTGGAAGTATTTTTGATCATTCACAAAAGATGGTGCTTGAATTTGGTAGCTTTTGATGCTTGGATTTGGTAGCTGTTAAGGGTTTCATGGCACCTCTCCAGATTTTTGATTTGGATTTAGGCATGTAATTCTGCATCATTTCACTCGTGGATTTGGGCTCAAGTGTTCTAATAGGATGATATTCCCTTAGTTCAGAAAAACTTGTGTTGCCTGCATGTCAGACCTTGCCTGCTGTAACCTTTATGTAACAACTGTGATGTACACTGTAGTGTAAAACCCTTTCAGCCTTCATCCGTTCAACTGGAAGGTCTTTTACTTAGCAATACTCAGCAATGGAACCAGGATACCAAGCGTAGTGTAGTGTTTTTGGAAGCATACATTTTCAGTTCCCCATCCTTGCTATGGATGCTGAGCACACAAGTAATATCTTTTTATTTAGGAAGCCAGTTGCTTGTATGCAATGCAGTACACAGCAGACATGGCCAATGAACCTGGAGACTCTCATTTTTTGTCAATTCCTGCCTCACCAACTAAACCCAGATGTTTCCTGCTTCTACGTAAACACTATGGTATCTTTTTGTACAGGTTTCTGTTGTGCAGGAAAACAACCTGTTATTCTGTATGTCTGAGTAATGTACATCTTGACAATTCTGTACCCAAGGTTGCCAGTTAAATGATCACAATTCACCAAAAAAGATTATTTTTGTTAAACTTATCATAAATATAAAAAATATAAAATTGTAGCTAGGCAGTATAATTTAGTGCTCAACACTTCCCCTGCCCCCCACTAAGAATTTAGCATTTCTAATAAATGTCAAATTCAGTGTCTTAATATAAGTTTTATTGATCAGCTATTCCTAATAAAAAATTTCTCTCTGTCTCCCCCAGATGTCAAAGAGGGTTTCTGATACCATCATTGATGTAGCGCCCTCCCACATTTTGTTGGATAGCCCATCAAATCTGAGTTGTTCTTTGAATTACTCAGCAGCGTTTGTGATTTAAAGCAGTTCAGTTACTTTTCCGTGCCCAAGCAGCTAGGCCAGTAGCTGCGTTACAGCAATCTCACCTGTGTCCTCCACACTGCTCTTGTTTTGGTTATTCTGTTGCCCAGAAGGTGCTTGTGATTGTTGCTGCTGTGTTTTTCACTTTGTGGTTTCACTGATACCTCACCACCTACTTAAATAGTAATCCTAAAAATACATATGCAAAGCCTGAATCTAGATAAAGTGAGATATTAATTTGTTGAACTACTTAAATAGCTGCTGCTTGGGGGCTGAAACACAGCTTATGAAACTGGGATCACTTCAGAAGCTTTATTTTATATATATATGTTAATACAGTAACTGCAGGCAGATACCTGCATACAGGCTACCCCTTCTCCTTAAGATCTAGTGGAATTTGTATGCTTAAGCTGAGCCTTGTCTCTTAAAGAGCAATTATGGAATGATTTTCTGGAGATATTCTGAGTGCATTTTCTGTGTTGTTTATTGCTAAAGAGTCCCTTACATAACTGTTCTGTGTTAACCCTACTTATCTTGAAGATCAGAAACTGTCAGGTCTCCAGCGTAGCCTGCATTAGACTTGGAACCCTCTCGTCTTTTTAGACTACATTCTGTCTCCTAGTTAAAAGGAAAAGCAGTATTCTGATAGTCTTAGTGTAATCTTTTGAACTCTGAATAGCTTAAGATTTTTTTTTAATAGAGAAGAGATTCAGCAGATAAGTCTTTTCAGAAACAGCTGACACTTGTTTACTGTGCCATGGTTTATCTTCCTTAAGACTATTTTCTGCATAAAACTAAATGAGATGTGTTTGTTTAGTGAGGTGTTTGGTTATATGGCTTAAAATTCCCTTTAAGTCTGCATTGCAATATAAAGTGAGAGAGCTTAGTTTTTGATGCAGGGCTGTTGTGTCACCTCTCAGAACTGGTTCGTCTACTTCAGCTAGATAAAAAAATAAAACACAGTCTTTTTATCCTTGTCCCTCTGCAGTCTCCAGGTCTGTGGTTCAGGTCTACACTCCTTTTTTTTTTTTTTTTTTTTTTTTTTTTTTTTTTTTTTTCCCTCTGATATCCCTAATAAGTCAAGAACTCTGGTTCAGTTAATCTGTGTGCTGTGACAAATTATGATTGAGATGATTCTTGTATGTTTTGTATTATGCAAGATCGTGTGGGAATAATAATCAAGTAAATGCATCCACAGACTTGTTTGCTCAAGTAATTCCAGGTGTAACTTGAAATGTTTTAATCTATTTTAATTGAATGATTTTATTTTCCCCATTCTTGGTAGTCTCATGTAATTTTATGGAAGGTCCTCACATATTTATAAACTGTTTTGATTACTTGGTGTATATATTTTATATATATAAATACATGCAACTTATTTAGATAATTGGCAAAGATCAAATTTAATATTGTTTTAAATTACTTCTGATGAAAATAGAAAAAATGTCTTTTTGTACACTTTGTATGTTACCCTAAAATGTTCTCTCTCTTTTTGTTTTACAGCTGTATGGGGAAACTTTGTCAATATGAGGTATTGTACATTATTTTTGGTATTTAATATATTTAGCTGAAATAAAGTTAACTATGATCTTTTTCATCACCATATACCCTGTAGGGGGAAAGCAATAGCAGCTCATGCTGTTATTGGGGTGCTCACGAGGCAACTGAGAGTCTTTTTTGAATAAAAGGTGTTCAATCTTGGAAGTCTTGGGTGTCTCTGCTGCACATCTGGCCCAGGATCTTGCACATTTTAGCACCCCTTGAACAGGGAGATGCTTCCAGGTGCTGTGATTAGCCTAGCTGGACAGGCGTGGAGACTGCCTTCCCTCAGCACAGACGTGACCGTCTCTCAGTGACAATAAAGGCTTAAACAGCGACGAGCAGTGTGCGGGTCCTCCGCTGCTCCTGTACTAACACCTCGGAGCCTAGAAACAGAGGTGTGCTTGTAAAGTTTTTTCCTTCCACAGTTAGCTGGGAAAGAATCCAGTGGTTTAACTGCTGAAAAGCAGAAAATCTGGCACTGTGCTCCCCCAGAATTTTGGCCCTTAGAAATAGGAAGGCCTGACATACACAAGCACCTTGTAAAGGTTGTCACGGTATTGGTGCTTGCACAACTGTTACTCCTCTGGGAAGAGTCATGGGAAAGAGGTGATTAATATAGAAGATGAGGAGAGTATGGAGACAGTCTGTTCCCTACAACAAAATCTTTGCTCACAGAACACAAAATACTCCACTCTTTTGCTAGCAAAGGGTTTAGTTATTCTGCTGCCATGCTTAGTGGCACAGAGTAGAGGAAGGCTGAGACAAAGCGACAAAATCGATGAATTTTCTGGGCACCCAAGACAGCTTATTCCTGGATATGGAATCTGTTCCTGCCTTAGCTGTCCTGTTAATTCCTCTTGGAGTTT
>NW_010582364.1:91574-144633 GCF_000705375.1 Tinamus guttatus | reverse complement strand
TTGTTGCCATGTTTAGTGACCGGCAGACTGTGGCAGCTGTTGCATGAACAGCTGAGTGTTTTCAGAAGAAAGGCAAGAACCTCAGAGGGGTTTGTGGAGGGCAGGTGCTGATGGGCTCCAATATGTTGGTTCCCAAATGAACTCTCCTGGCTCAGAGATTTTGCCATTAGGTGCATGTGCTTCCTTATTTGAGGAGCATTTTAGGGTGCTTTGAGGACAGTGTTTTGTTTGCCTCTGCTAGGAACAAAAGCTTGTTTGAAAACTAAACTGTCAGGTGCCAGTCCTTAAACTCTAGGATTTATGAATAAATAATACTAGGAACCATTTCTGAGAAGACCTTTTAACAATCTGAAGGGTTTTCTAAATACTCCTTAATTGTAGAGCAAAGAGGAAAGGTTATGTGTTCCACAGATAATTCCTGAAAGCTTCTCTTGAAGCTTTAAGTTTTGGGGAAAATGTGAAGAATTTACAAGAATTATGTAATATGATTTCCTCATAATAAATTCATAGTGTTAACTGGAAGTTTTTTTGATTTGTCACTGTTAAAATAAATTACAGTTTGTTATGAAAGGGTGCTCTGGGCCTGTGTGGTTTGGTCTAGGAGTTTCCTGCTCTCCTTACTGATGAGACAAAACAAGTCTGTTCAATGAGATTTTTGCCTCAGTAATGCAGGTCTAACTTTAGTAGGAGAGTTTCACAGAAGGATATGAAGGGAATCATTGCTGTAGCTGCTAGCCGTGTGGCATATATATTTATACATACTTAACAAAGGGCCTTCTGTTTCTTGCGTGATGACTTCTGGTCCCAAGTAAAGGAGCTCTGTTTTATTTGAAAGAACTCTGTTTTTTTATGCTGGATGGTCATGAATCCTGTAGTATGCAAAAGCTTACTACTGTGAGGCTGGATTAAAGAATTCACCTTTCTGAGGGAGGGTGTAATTGAGGAAGAAAAATAATTTTAGGAACTTGAGGAAAATTATACAGACTAGATGCAAGAGCTAAAAATTTAAGAATACATATTCCACATTTTAGAAATTTACACAGAGAGTGGAAACTCCTAATTGCTTAAGATATATTACAGAATTGCATGCTAAGTAAGACCAAGCAGATTTGTGCAAGACTGTTTTTGTAGGTCACCTCGACATCCTTCAGAGTATAGGCTTGGCTTCACTTCATAGAAGTAGTGGTCATGTGAGAAGTCACTGTTGCTTCAGTATGTTTTCTTCCTTGTTTTTATAAAAGCTCAAAGTCAAAGCCAGTCAGGTTTGTCCTTCTCTCTTTAAGTTGGAATTACAGTTGTGACAGTAAGGGAAAATGTTTATTAGCATATTTGTAGCATACAGTACAAACAGACCCTCAAAAAGGCACCTTAGAGACTCTCATAGTAAAGTTACACGGAAAAATGTTTCTGCTACCCCTACTCTTGAAGTAGTAGTTGGACAATTGCTATTTCCTGTAGGTCTGGTTCCGATTCTGCTAAACTCTGTGATAAGACTATAGTTGAGTTTAGTGGACATTGATCATACACTTTGATTTGCTCTGTGTCTATGAAATAAGACTAACTTCTGTTAAAATGTATTGCATGTGCATTGTAGTGAATATTGTTTCGTTATGGACTTTTTTTTTCTTTTCTCTCCAACAGATCTCTTCAAGAAAATGGGGATCAAAAGGTGGAAAGTAAAATAGAGGAGGTTAGTTTGGCAATTGTTGCAGTCTCTGTTCTGAAGTCTCCATTTCACTCATTCCATACTGAAATAGATTATATAACCCTTTTTGTTACTGTTCATTTTACTAAAACATTTCAAAGCATTAGGTATTTGTCAATATTGGTTTTCATTATAGCGATGTTTCTGATGTTGTTAGTGACTCTTCTCCTTCTCTATCTTTTCCTCTAAACCTTTCCTTGAAGCTGTAACTCTGGAGATACTCGCTTGCTGCAGAGTCTTCCTGAGCAGACCTTTGTTACTGAACACAGGATTTAATGTACAAATTCTTTCCTCTATCATCCTTTCAAAATATTAATTAGGCATCAGCTTCAGTGCTAACGTAATACTCATCAAAAGTGTTTTCCTTTGTTTTTAACTCTTGAACTAATATATTTTAGCTGTTTTTGTAGGTTGGGGCTGGTTTGCGCCACTAATGCTTTAAGCACAAGTACTTGCAATTTCTAAAGTAGACACAGGTATTAGCACACTGGTGGTTCTGAATTTCTATACCAGTGCTTCTGAGTTTCCATTTCAGCCTTCTGGATTTTGTTTAAAGCTTTAGTTGTGCAGTGTCTTGAACCAGTAGGGCATTTTGAAGGACTAGTTGCTGCTCCACAGAGCTGTATCTTTATTGAGTATAAAAATGCTGTATTTCATTGTAACAAATATGCAGCTTATTTCAGCTTATGAAGTTCTGAATTGTCTAGCTCTGAACAGAAGAGTTTGTATAAAATGGATGAACAGTAGCTGGCAATGTGCTATTTAGTAATTGCTATTTAGTAATACCTCAAGTGATACCTGCTAACAGCTTTAAACTTCTATGGCCCTATGTGTTAAATTTTGTGATAGGCTTCAGTGCACTTAACAAGCATTTAGAACTTGTTTCTGCTGTTAGAATTTTGGGTTATAATGAACTTGAAATTGATGCTGACTTCACTGATTCTCACTTTCAAAGCTTAGAAAATGCCAATAGAAAATTTGGTAGATGAACTTTGTTGTCCAGAAAATCTTAATAAAATCTTTTAGAAATTAAAAGCCAAAATGTGTTTTACAACAGAATTTGAGGGTATTCCTTAGTGTTTTAAAGATAATGTTTCTTTAATTTCTCATACCATGTTCTGATAGAATTGCAGCTGTTGCAGGGGAGCTAATGCCTCTGTATCCACTGAAGGATGTGTATATGCTGCCCTTCTAAGTAGCTGAGGTTTTACTGGCTGTCCTGTTGTGCTGTAGCTCAATATTAGAAGCTGTCCTGAATCACCTTAGGCAAGTCACTCATGACTGCATTTTGCCAAATAGGAATCATACATAATCTTGGGTATTCTTACCCACATTTTGAGCTACTGTATTAGCTGTCAAGGTGCTTGGATGGTAAGCTAAGGGAATTCACACTGTGACTGAGTTGGTTTTGATAAAATAGCTGATCCACTTTCTAGTTAAAAATGATTTAAGGATTGATTTTTTTTTTTTTTAGTGTTACAGAGAGTGATAAAAATGTAGCTTTTAATATTGTCTTCAGTGAAGCTCTTGTGACTATTTGCATGATTCTTGCATTAAAGTAATTTCTTTTATGAGTATTTTGTGATGTAAATCTTGCTTTCAAAGATTAAATATTGTTCCTTTATTTTAGGCTGTTGCACCTCTAAGGGAGAAAATCAAAGATCTAGAGAAAAGGTAAGTGTCTTTTACTGAGTTTGTGAATTGTTTGAAAAGCAGTTTCTGTTTTTTAGCAGACAGTCTTGTAGCTTTGAGCTTGAGATGTTTGTATGTTTTGTGTATGCCCTCGATACCTTTGGGAACTGGGGCCTTGAATACCAGGAGACATTAATGCATGTCTGAATAATGTTCAGGCTGAATAGTCCCATCGAAGGAATTGGGAGTGCTTGATTTTTGTGATGTTCGGGTGCTGTGAAGGAATTAGTTTGTCCTGTTGGTGCACAGGTTACCACGGTTTGGAAAGTCAAATGTAGGTGTGTACTAAAATTTATTTGTTTCAGCCACCAGAGACTGAAAAGAAATGTTTTACTTTGTATTCCCCATGCTTGTGATCAGTTACTGTGGTTAGCTCATGTAGAATGATTACATTGTGAATCTTAAGTCTATACCCGTGCTCTGGATGAGTACAAGCAACAGACTTGTTTTCTCAGGGTTAGAAAGAGAAGGTGATACTCTTGAAAAGTACATGATATGATTGAGAAAAGCAGACAAGCTTTTGAGTGACTAGCAAATCCTAGGTTAAATGCGAGTGTTAAATTTGAAGAGGTTCTGTACCTCTGAGGTAGTGTTTTTTTGGTTTTTTTTGTTTGTTTTTCTTAAGGTGGGCTGGGAGGGGAGGCTGACCCATTTCTTCCTGGCAGCTTGTGTCCATTCTGCAATGTCCTTTTCTCATGTTTGTGCCAGCACACCCATTTGTGGAGCTGATAGTATATAGGATGAAGAAACTAAAGCATTCCAGTCTTTTTTTTTTTTTTTTTTCCCTCCAAGCAGCTCCTTCCGACCTCAGCCTGGCTGCCTTGAAGCCATGCTTTTCATCACAAAGAAAGTGCTGGAATAGGAGTACGAATTGGCAATTGTGACAAGGACATGACTACTTTTGCCAGTGATGCTGTTTCATAAATGATGCTCTTGATGTGCCAGGCACACAGCTAGTAGGGAATGCTGTTTTACAAAGGGCTGAAACTTGGCTCATTCTAGCAGTGCCAGTAAGCCTGTGTGGTTACATATGGCATGTTGTTGGCTAATGTGCTGTTACTCTTGAGGGGGCAGAATCACACTCCCGTCAGCCAGCTCAACCCACACAGTGGTTTGAGTTTGTTTGGCCAGTCTGTTAGGGAGCAGTTGCCCTTCCACCAACCAACCCCACACTCTTTAAGTTTTGATTTTCCTAAAATTAACTTGAAAAATTCACAGATCTGTCACGTGCAGTTTGTTTTAGGAAGAATATTGATATATTTGCTCATCTCTCCATGCAAGCATGGACTTGGCAGTTTATTGGCAACATAAAACAAATTACAGACTGAATCACTTATATTGGTTGCATATCAATTATAATGGAGAAACTGTGGAGTAATGACTTTGTGTTCAAATGAAATTGTTGATGCCTTCTCTCTGTTCAGTTAATTTGCTTAATCTTTACTGATAGCCATGTAGTTCAGGTACTACTTTTGCCACTCAGAGTTATTTTATTTTTTTCAAATGAGCGTTAGATTGTTGGTTTGGAGCTGTTACATTAAACTCTTCTTAGGGGGCACCTGAAAGCTCTTTCTATTTTTAGTAGTGTGCCATGTATCGAGTTGTTGGAAATGTCTGTAGCAAGCCCTTAATAGTGAGGGGAAAGAAATAACATATATTTTACTTCTGTATGAGCTGATATGGAATGATCATTTATCAAAAGAGAAACATTGCTTATGTTGTTGGGGTGTTCTTTTGAAGAATGTAGCCCTTTACCTCTGCTGCTCTTCTGATCATGTCTGACATGTTTCCAGGTACTGAATTTTGAATTTTATGTCTGTGTAAAATGACAGTAAAAAACTATCCTCTATTAGATGCCTGAAGGCTGTTCCTGATAGTAAAATGTTTCTTTTCTAATAGCAATGGGTTTTTTGGGGTTTTTTTTTGTTTGTTTGTTTGTTTTTAACCTCATAATCAGATAAAATCTGGAAGGAAGCCATGCCCATGCTTATGGAAAGCAGGAAAGACAAGAATTCCTTTAGCTAGTTTCCTAACAAAAGGTTATTTAACTGAAGCTAAAGTTGGAAGTTGGATCAAAGCAAGTATTAGGCCAGGATTAAGTCACATCCTTGCACGCAGCTAAGCATTCAGCTGGATCAGTTTGAGGTTCCTGCCCACTGCAGCTAAGCCAGCCCTGGGGTGAGGAAGGTGCCGGAGTGGTTGGGAGTCCTTTTGGCAGCTGTTGGACTTCATAGAATCACAGAATCCTTAAGGTGGGACAGGACCTCTAGGGATCATCTAGTCCAACCCCCTGCACACTCAGGGTCACCCAGAGCACGTGGCACGGGGCTGCGTCCAAGCGGCCCTTGGAGATCATGCTGGATTAATGGCCTTAAAAATGGAGGACCCTTACCCTTCATAAACTCCTTACTTCAGTCTTCCTTTTGGGGAATGTCGGAAGACTCTTCTGCTGTATTTCTCCTCTGCAGGAAGCTGGGAATGGCCCTCACTGAAGAGTAAAGGTGCCGCAAGTGCAGAAACATCTGTGCTCTGCTTGTGAAAAATTCCTCTTGAGCCAGTGATGCAGGTTAGAAGCAGAGGAGACCAGGTACATCAGGATCACATGGAAAAAATTCCACACAGAAAAAGTTCTGAAACATTTGCCCAGGCTGCCCAGGGAAGTGGTGGAGTCCCCGTCCCTAGCAGCGTTCAGGAAAGCGTAGGGACATGCTTCAGCAGGCAGGGTGGTGAAGGGCTTTTGGTTGGACTTGATGATCTCGAAGGTCTTTTCCAAACATAGTGATTCTGTAATTCAGTCCTGGTCTGTTTGTGAGTAGATTAATAAGTAGTCTCGGTGTGAATTCTTGGCTTACAGGCTTCCAATTGCTGCAGCTAGTTGTATGTCTAGCCGTGTGGTAGTCCAGTAGTTAGTACTGGAGGACAAGAGTAACCATAGCTAGAGTTCCTTCCAATGTCTTATCAATGTTTAGTTAAGGATTACCTCAGACATTGATAGATTGTCAAGACTGAAAGGCTTATTACCTTAGAAAAAATGTGCCATCATCCCTTTCTTTGGAGATGGTTGTTGCCAATACAGTAGGCATGCAAGTGGGATGAAGACAGTGACAGGACTGCATGTGCATAAAAGTACTTAAGCTCCTGAGCATTAATTTTAAGCCTAAGAGAGCACCTAAGTTTCCTCTTGTCACATAATTTTAGGGTATTTTGTTCCCAGTTAAACTCCCTTAAAGAAGAAGGTGGAAAACAATTAAGTGAAACTAGCTCATAGACTATCAAAACAATAGCAGTTTATCCACTTCTGGGAAGCAGGTTAAGAAAAGCTCTGATAGTGAATAATCTCTCTGGTAAGAAGGCTGAGAAATATTAATGACAATTTTTTTAAACTCTTGTTTTTAAAATTTACTTTGATGAAACTTCAAGGAGGTTTGTTTGAAATTAGTGGTATAAGTTAACCTAGTTTGTTTGCTTTTCCAGAGGTTTTTAAGAAGATTGTTTGCTCTTTAAAACTTTTTGATTATGTTTTATTGTCTTGGGATGCCATACCAAACCCCATTACTTCTGCTCTCAAAAGACAGAAGCCTAGTGATTTTTTTCTACAGGAAAGTTTGCTAGGCATTTTTTTAAAAAACATTTTTTTATTACTGGATAGGTGCCTTGATGAAGGCCCAGATCCTTTAGAAAAAGGAAGTAAACATATCCTTAAAAAACCATTCAGAATCAGAGATTCTGAAAATCATTTTTGACATTTCAAAAACAGATAAAGAAAAAACATCCTTAAGAAGAAGGAGAGCTGAAGGTTAACACATTTTTCTTCTTTGTTTTGGAATATTCTGTAGTTTCACCCAGAAATATCCACCAGTGAAATTTTTATCAGAAAAGGATCGCAAAAGAATACTGGTAAGTTGGTATTTAATCAGGTCTTGTGCTTGGGAAATAAAAGAACTGTGTGGAATATAATTGGGGATAGAGGATTAATTAAAGACATGAACAAGAACAAAGTAATTTATCGTGGATCTTGTATGGGGCTGCCCTGCCTCGGAAGAAGTGTTCTTTTTTTACTCTGTGCTGATGTGCTGAAAATCCAGCATGTAGATAATAGACTTGGGCTCTGGATCGGAGGTGCTGATTAAGTTACTGTTGTCTGCTTGCAATATTTTTAAACTGTGTTGCCAAAGGTCTTTGTGCTTCCAGCTGGCTTCGGCTTGTTGAGGCGGGGAAGTTTTTTAGGTACATCTTGAAAGTGCAGAGAGCTGGTATGATTGATGGGGACAAAATCTAATTATGAGGCTGGAGAAGTAGCTGCCCTGCAGCGCTGTTAAGATGGGACTGTGAGTCAGTGGGGGAGTGCTCCTGCGTTGGCATCTTCTGTGGTGCTGCTGTCACATTGCCAAGCACCAGGGGCATTTTAGGGTGAAAAAAGAGGGCACGTTAGCTCGGGAGGAGGACTGGTTCAAGACATTCTTAGGCTGAGCAGTGTTGCTGTATCAACCTTTGAGTTGTATCTACAAACACTTTTCAAGTTAGCTGAGTGTTCAGATTCCTCTTGTTCTGTCTTAGAGACAATGTTGTCTGCAGGTTTTCAAGAGACAGAGGAAAGTGAAGTTGCTTAAGCTGTGTATTCATGTATTTTAAATTTCTACTTATTCAGTAGAGAGCAAAGTCTAGGACAAATCCCCACTAATATACCTATAGCTCTAACTTGTCTGGTGTTCTCTTTTGGCAGGACTCTTCAAAATCTAGAAGAAAAACACTGAAAAATTGCAAATAGCGTATGATTTCCCTTTTGTATTTTAACAGGATGAGGATTGCAAATAAAGCAAATTTGTCTTCATTGTTATGTAAAAATTTGCAAAAATAAGTGTTATCATATTTTACTTGTTTAACTTTGCAGTGTTATTTTGTCTTTTTTATGACAGTCTGAAGGAGATAAGCTTGTAGACTGTTTCTTCTGTTGTGGAAATTGGAAGGTGTGATGAGGTAAAAAGCATAGATGGGCTTAACTGAAAATTCCTAAATAGTGAGCTCATTGTACAGGCAAGGGCAATAATGTTGCCTTAGTGCCATGATTTCTGTCTATAAAGTGGAAAGCATTGACAAGAAAAATACCAGTGCAAGGTGTTCTTGGGTTGTAGAGTTCTCAGTGCTAAAACCCTTGACATTAAGATTTTTGGATATTTTGTTTGTTGTAGCTAGGAGTTCATTGCTTTACTGTGGTTGCAAGTAGTTGGAATAAGGATGTTTCCTGCTGTCCTGAGCATGAACAACTTCATAGTTCCATACCTCAGAGAGAGTAAACTACCAAAGCGAAAGTTGGCCAAAGGATAAGTGAGTTGTATTGTTATTTCTTATCTGTCATGGATTGTGACCAATTCGTGTGAATTCAGACTGAGCTTCACAAGCTTCCTACTCAAGTGGGCAGTTGCAGCTGCTGTATCATCACAGTCATCGTTATGTGGGAAAAGTGTCCTTTTGAGTAGTGGAAGACAGCAGCTGGAGGGCTTGGAAGTATGTCCCGAACAAACATAGGAATCAGCTAAGCAAGTCAACTTTTTCAGATGATTTCCTTGTTGTTGTTTAGTTTTGTGAGTTTTTGTTTGTTTTTTTGTTTGTTTGTTTTGCTGATGGTATATATTTTCCTGGATTCTGTTCTTTGTTCTGCTTTTCACTAAATGCAGGGTTTTTTTTTTTTTTTTTTTAAACAACCTGGAGTTATTCACAACACTGACCTGAGCAGACAGCAGTTCTATTTCCTTTGCTTATAGCTCCTCTATTGGCAGATGTTTACCAGGAGAGGAGATATCTCAGCTAAGAGCAGATTCCCTGGCACTCTCATCCAAAAGAGCTCAAGTCTATTGAATCCCATGCCGCAGAGCGCAATAGCTCGCTTTTCTGAAGTGTCCTTTCTTATGCAAGCTGTTCTGTGAATGTAATGAATAATGGTTGTGACATAGGATCAGTCTGTTTTGTTTTTTCTCAGACTTGAATACAGCAAACCAATGAAAGCATGAAATGAAAAAGTTAATGGGACACTGTGGGACACTAGATGTCTCCAGTCTGACTACAGATACAGAAATGAACAAGTCTGACAAATTAAATGCCCTGGGTAGAGGAAATTTAGAAATGTTCATGGCTTTCAGTAGTTCCTGAAGTTATCAAGCACTTTGACTCTATTACGTAATTAAATGTTTTGTATTAATGAGGTCCTTTAAAAGAATATGCGTTTAAGCTCCAGGTGCAATTCTTCAACTCTGATGTGGAAATGACTTGTGTACAGTATCTGATTTTGCTTTGCAGAAAGTTGTATTTAGAAATAGTGTGTTAACCTTGTCTTTGTGTGTGGTTACGGGAAGGTTATACAGAAAGCTTCAGTGATAATCATCTCCTTTTTTAATGAAGCCATGAGTAATGATTAAAAAAATAATTTACACAGTTGTTTACTTTTCCAGGGGAAATTCATCTCCTTTTCCAAATAGCTCTTTGTCTAGTACCCATGGAATTAATATATTAATAAAGCTAACATATTTGGCTTTTATGATTAAAAATATTTATTGATAAAGCAATTGGAATCTTTTTCTCAAACATTTTTTTGTTTTCTCTTTTTCCTTTTGCTTAAGTATAACATAGGCAGGTGCTTCTAGTACTGCTTGGTTTGTATTTCATTTTTTGTTTGCTTTTCAAAAAAAGGGAAGATTGGTGATCAAGACTTCATGTTTTACTACACCAAAGACCCATTGGGAATGTGCTGTTTGTCTTCTCTGGGATCCTGGAAATAGAAATAAAAGCAGGGAATTTTATTGGCCCTCTGGTGAAGGAATAAACTGTAGCCACCTCCTGGTAACTTCTGCCTGGTTTACCATAAAAACACCTTTGGGTTAAGAAAGCTGCAGCTCCCTTTCGAGCTGGGATAAACCTCTGGCAATAACTTTTCCGTGCAGATTATTTTTGCCTTTGTAAGTGGTCACACCTGGCAATGGCACTGTCCTCCCTCAGTTAGCGCCTGCTCCTTGCCTGTTCTCAGCAGCTCTCCTCCCCTCCTGCCAGCTGCAGGGCAGCAGGAGCCCTGAGACTGTCGCTTCCTTTTAAAGAGAGCTTCTCCTGAACAGTCTTCTCTTCAGGTTTGTCAAGGAACCCAATCTGGGCAGGTTACACTTTGACTAGTCCAAAGTGAGAGGATTTTAGCCATTTGTACCATTCCACACACAGCATTTTGTCGTCGTAGCAGATGATTCATTTGTTAGATTCCTTTTTTCAAATTCACCAAGTCTGTTTGTTGTTTGGCTATTTCTGACCGAAGGTGAAGAGCAGACATAATAGCTGAATCACATTTTCAAAATGTGAATTTGTTCATGCAGTCATGTAATAGCTGATGCCGCACTGGGATTTCCAAGTTCATTAATTCTTTGAGAGTAGTTATCCATTACTTCTTTGTGTGTGTTTGAAAAGAGCTTATGAAGGGCAGAGATGTGTCTGTTGGGATGTGTCTCACAGCCTGCAGTTCCGCTGCTGTGTTGACTGTTCAATACTGCGTTCAGTGGTATTTCTTTTTAACTCTTAAAACTGAGCTGCTAAAAGGGGAAAAAATAAACAACTCTCCTTCCCTTCTCTTACATGTACTATTTAAATTTAAATACTTAAATTCCACTTGTTTCTTTATAGTAAAACATGAAGTTTTAAAAGGGGCAAATGTTGGGTGTTGGAGCTAATGGCGTCAGAGGCTGAAATTTAGGGTGTGGGGTTATCAATCTAGTAAAACAGAAGAGACGGTTTTGGTTTTAGCAAATATTTTTTAAAAGGGAGATCTTCAAAGACTCGTTTTTGTTTAAGAATGCTCTTCCTTCTCTGAAGGATGAAAGAAATCATAGTACTTGCTTAGGCAAGTAAGGATGTTTTCCGTTAAAACTATGTCTGGATTTGATATTCTTGATATTATAGAGCTTATGCAAAAATAACCTGGCATTTTGTTGCCATCTTTCTGAGAAATAGGAATGGAAGAAAATCCTTTTGGGGTCTTTTTCTGCTTTGCTGTGACATAAACAGGCACAATCCAATTTGAAGGAAAAAGGAAAATAATTTATTTTTTCAACGATCTTGATGTGAATAAATTAGCTAAAGTTCTGGACTGACAGTGATGAAACATGCCAAGCATCTCTCTTGAAATGCCCAATTCCCTAAATATTGGGGAGGATCTTTAAACATGGAAATGGAGTTGTTTCCCCTGGGAAAGCAAAGATCTGAAAGCTACTGTTCTTCTGTCTTCATGTTTGTGGACTTTGTCTGGTGTTTCTTTAAAAAGAAAAAAAAAATTCATACCAACTGTCCTAACGCAGATAACTGGAGGAGCAGGGTTTGTGGGTTCTCATCTTACTGACAAACTAATGATGGATGGCCATGAGGTTACAGTTGTGGACAACTTCTTTACGGGCAGGAAAAGAAATGTGGAGCACTGGATTGGTCATGAGAACTTCGAACTGATAAATCATGATGTCGTTGAGCCCCTGTACATTGAAGGTGAGTAGCCTGTGCTTTGGAATCTGCACTTTGTCATGCTTTACCTTCGCAGCATGTTTGCAAAGAACTCCAATATAGGCACAGACATGTGGATTCTTCCATCCTGTAGGTTTTGTTTATTATTAGCCCGATTTCGTGATCATCACAGGGTGAGAGGTTGAGGGCTGTTGACTTTGAAACGGTAACTTCTCTGTGGCAGGGTGGGTAGGAGAAAGGAAATTTTACAAACTTTGTAATGTGGTAGAGATTTTGTGGGAACACAGAGGCGATGGTAGGTTATCTGTGTGTCTCCATCTGATGTCGCACATCCTGGCGTGCATCCTCCCTCACTCTGCCGCCTAGATGTAGGAATCACCGAGACTCATACCACCTAGGTGGTCATGAATCTAAATTCACAAGCGCTTTTGCACTAGCCTGCGTCCGACCTGCAGCTCTGTATGGTCAGTTGAGAGGAAGATCATCTGTCTGAGAGGGCAGTTCAGCTCACTTCTTAGCTGACTTATTTTTTCTCTATGGAAAACAATGCTCCTATTTTAGTTACAGGCTTTCTACAACGTCCTATAGAAGAAAAAGGCAGCAGTACTGAATTGTCCCCGTTTTCAGAAAGAAAAAGTTAAACCATCCTGATTGGAAAAAGTTAGAAATAACTCAGTCTAACCTGTCATAAACCTCAGAATATTATGCTGAATTGCAAGACAGCATTAGTTAAAATATATTTATACTGGATACATACATAGGTACAGACTTATGAAATAAATCGTCAGGTAGTGCATCAATGAAAATGTTATTCCAGTCACACTGGCATAGTGGTTTTGGCTTATTCCCTTAAAGCTTTGTAGAAATGTAGTTATTTCATTTTTAAGAGAACAATAAATCTCAGGCAGTATTTATTTTAATTCTTGCAGTATTCTGTTGGATTGAATTTGACAGGAAAAAGATCTCTAGCAATTTTATTTCTTGTGGCTTATCTTGACAGTACCACTGAAACAGTTCTGCAGGTGTGTGCTCTCCCCTGTTCTTACAATGTATTGGTTCAGTTGCTGTCTCTTACTTTACTGCTGCCGCTTCTGCTGGTGGTGTAATGGGATTTGAGAATTGGCGCTCTGTTCACCGCAGATGCGGTAGCCTATAGCTCGGCCAGTTCTGTCAGCGTTCCTAATCTTCTCCCTGCACTACTTTCTTTCTAGCTGTCTGTACGTGGGGCCTCTTCAGAGAATTTCCAGTTCAGCCGTTGTTGCTGTCCAGTACTGGGCGGTAGCGAGTGGCAGCTCCAAGATGCTTACATGAACTCTCCTGTGCCCTCTGGACTTAAGACACCAATTCCCATTTCATGCTGATCCTAAATTACACTATGAGCTTCAGTGAGCAGTTCACTGAACTTCTCGTTCTTCGACAGTGTAAATTAAAGATGGCATAGTTAAATGCTAAAACAAAATTAAATTTGATATTCCGATGTGGAACTGTGATTAAAAATTTGTTTGGGTTTTAAAAACAGTGGTGAGTTTATAGTCCTACATAGGAAAGAGGATAGGAAGATAGACTTGAAGGGAGAAAAAAAGAAAAAAAGATGAAACAATAAAGATAGTTACTTTAACAGATGCACAAACTAGTTTTGTTGTTGTGTTCTTTTGTTTTCCCTTTTGGCATATGGCTCATTTCATCTCAGTCACTGTTAGAACTGACTTCTGCTATCTTTTACTCGTAAGTAGGACTTGGAATAAACTGGGGTTATGACAAAAGCAGCTTTGAGGAAACAGGTTTTATCTGAAGAATTCCTAGTTTTTGGAGTAGTTTTTGAACTAGCTTATATCAGAATGTTTAACACACTTCAAAGAAAAATCAATGGTTTATTTAGTAAGAAATGTCATTTCTAATCTAGACAGAAGTGTGTATGCACAGTCTGCTGTGTTTAAATCTCTGATTCATGGTATGAAGAGGCAAACTGCATTTTTGGGTCTAGATCTCACTGGCCAGAAACAGTGGGAAATCACCTAAACACACATGTTATGGTTCTTGATCCTATGATAATTATGTGGTGCTGAGTGACTTCCTCTTTCTCCAGTAGGAATTTCCTCTAGCTTAGCGTTGCGGGAAGATGCTGTCAGTAGAAAACTCACAAGAACACATAGCTTTCACTGAGGCTTTTCTCAAGAAGAAAAACAAGGTCTCCGATGTCTTTATTCAAATGAAAGTAGCTTTTAGGAGTATTGGAAGGCAGCAACTAGTCAAAAAGTACACAAGTGCCACTCACAAAACAAACAGGTATATATGCGTGCACTGCTGTCACTGTGATCACTCTGTGGGGATAGATTTGCATTAAAAACCACCAAATGAAATTTTACATTAAATGTATGTAGAAACGAAAAAAGTACTTAATTAGTTTGTATAGTCACCGAGGATTAGGGCTGTCGCTGCTTATATCCAGATTTGTTAGTTAGGACCCTATGAGAGGGTTGACCCTCTGCCTGTGGGGACCTGTCCCATTCTCTTCCATTTTGTTCCATTTAATATGATTAGCAATTTCACTCAGGAGCCAGGTAGGGACTTCCACGCTAAAATGCCTTTTTACTGGCATACTAAACTAATGGAAAAAAAAAACGAGGAAAAAAAGGCAAATTTCAAGGTGAAGCCATAAGATGGCAGTCATACCACAAAGCGGGCCCTTAAAAGCAATTACTGCAGTCTTGGGCTGCAGGGCTGCTTCTCAGCTCCTATTAGATCCTTGTACCTTCCTGTCCACAAGAGCTGCAGCAGCAGAATAACTGCCAGAACCTTGTGACAAGTGGGTGCAGTCCTTGTCCTGCCACTCCTGCCTTTTCTTCTCACTGCTTGGGCAACCTTTGGAAGCCTTGCAGGCAATGTTTCTTGAACAAATTTGAGGGAAGTTTTCTCATCAGCTGGAAAGTGAGCTAGACGTAGAGCAGGGCAGATGTGATTCTGAATATACACAACTTTTTGTCATAAATGTTGTGACCACAAAGAAACTATTGAAATAGATGTTGTGAAATACTTGGACCTTGCAGTGCTTTTAGAGTGATAAACTTTTGTCAAAGCTTTCGACAAAAGTTTTGTCAAAGAAAGAACTTTGTTATCATGAGCACTGCATTACATTTTTTGAGAGTGAATAGTTACAATAGTAGTAGAGTAATTTAAATGAATTATCGGTCCCTTAACATTTGGGAAACATTTTCCTCCTGTTTGGAATCAAGGAAAATGCAAAAATAAGCTGCTGCAGTCCTGTTGGTCTTGTAGAGCTGTATGTTACAGACACTTAATGTGTCATCGAGCTTAATGTGTCATGTGTACATCGAGCAAATGATAAAACTCAGAAAGACTTTTTCCTTGAAATGATGTTCAGGATAGTCATCAAGTATTACATTTTTAGCTGGAAATTTCATTTAAAGAATTCTTTTTCCTTCCTCAGGTATATCATACTAGCCGCTTTATTTTTGAGCCATAGGAGCACAACTACAGAGTAGAAATTTAGTTGATGTTCTCCAACACTTTGCTTAACAATGGAGCTTTCAGGCAAATACCACTATGACACTGCTGAAATTGCGGTCTATGTCAGCTGAATGCAAATTGAGCTGTTTCTTTTTGCTGAGGATAATGAGCAATTCCATTCTGACATTCAAAGATAGCTCTTTGAAACACGTGTGAATTACATAATGTGAATAAAGTGAGAAGAACACTTTGTATGTGGTAGATTAGGAGGAGCTACTTTATTACTTGATTTCTGCAATGAGTTATAAGAATCGATATGAAGATCAGTTACATAAAGCTGGCCTCTTCTGTTCTTTATTTCTTGATTTTTTTAGGAGTCCAGTTCTGGCAAGGCGGCTCTTTAAGTTCTATTTTCAGTAGCTGTTGTGAATACAAAGTTGGTTTGGGCTCTATCTTGGTCTCTTGCAACTTTTAGTGAAGAGGTTCCCAGATGATGGGCTGCGAGTACATTTTGCAGGCTGAGGAGTGTTGAAGATGAGCACGTGGCATACCTCATAGTAAGGAGATTGGCATTTAGAGTTTTCAGAATGGATGAAGTTGTTGTTTTAAACATGTTTGTGCTTATTAATAACATTATTTACAAAACTGCAATATGTCATTGGCTTGGCTGGGGCTAACAGGCTCTAATTTTTAAGGGCTCTGCTGGTTTTGTGGATCTGAGTTGACTCTTTTCAGCTTTTAACTTCTTATGTAGGTGCCCTCAGTATGTTGCATTTTGGGCAACTGTGCTAGTAGAATTTTGAGACCTTAATCTGCATTTGACTGATCTGGAATTTCATAAGCTATTTTTATAAAAAAAAAAAGATCATTGCTGCTTTTGAGTACCTTCATTAATAATCTTCATCCTCCTAGTCTTCATTCTCTATGTCAAATATTTACTTCATTCAACTTGATGCCTTTTAATTTGTGCATCTGGGGTACAGTCATGGCAAGGGAGAAGGCAGCATGAACTGTGCCACATGAGGCTTTTTATCCAGAGCCAGGTGCCGCCATGCCCAGGTCTGTGGTGAAGCTTTCTAAATCCCCTAGAAAAAATCTGTATGACAAACCTTAAGAAAGCTTCAATACACTTTAAATTATAGTAGAGTATATGGAACAGATCATGGAATGATCTGGGGATTTCACAGAGCAATATTTAGTAATATATTACTGTTTTTGACCTCTGGCAGGCTGCCCTTCCCCAGGAAGGGGCTGGGGTTTTTGGGGGGGGCGGGGGAGGAGGAGGGAGCTGAGGAGAGAGGTGGCATTTTGGGAGGCAATGGAATAGGTGATTCCAGGAAGAGTAGTTTTATTGCAACATGCTTGAAATGTGAGTGGTTCTGTCACACCTTTTGGTTTACTGAAAATTCATGACAGCAGGATTTAGTATTACATATTCTGTATCTACTAACCTATAGTTTTTCTGAAGCTTTTCTCACATTAAAAAAATAGAAATTCATTTTGGCAATTGAACTCTGAAGAATATGCCGTATTACTGTAATGTTATTGATGCAGATTATAGATCTGTGTGGAGATTGTATTGCAAGCAACAGGTAACAAAGGTTAGAGATTTTGTTGCATTTCATCGGGTGATATTGGCATTTTCACAACGTAAATGGTGGCTTAGATACTAATGCCAGCTTTTATCTCTACTTTTTGGAATTGATTTATTTTATTGCTTTTTTTCAGCATAAGTTGTAACTTGCAAAATTTGCAGTTTTTTAAAATGAGTGGCAACTTGATTATGTTTTCCCACAGTAGGTGTTACACAAATTGTCCATTCTAATCTGTTAAAAAAAATCAACACAAATGCAGACATACAAAAATTGGAGCTGCATCTCAGTTTTACTAAAGATTTTGGTTAGAGTAGGCGCCATTTCTGTGCATGAGATTCAGTTTATGCTTTGTTGTGGTTCAGCTGATGCACCTGTAACTAAGACATTTCCATTTGCAGTGTCTGGGTCTGCTTGAAAACAGTCTTGGCATGTTTAAAGCTTGCCTTCAGGTTTTTAGTGCCCAGAAGTAACTTCTTGGTACCAAACTAACTAGAACATAGTAAACATTTTCTCAAATTTAAAACTTTCCTGGATAATATCTTTATTTTATAGCCCAACCTGACTTCTGCTCTTTGATAAGCCTCTTGTAGTGTCCACAGTGGTTTAGATTTCTAGCTCCTAATATGAGTCAATAGTGAAAATCTATGAGCTTGTGCTTTTGTACTCCTGTGGTCCCTATTTATATACTTAAGGCTTTGCACATCCCTGTACACAGTCAATTTTCAGTTGTGCTATGGCTTAATTGCAAAGCCAACTCAAGGCTCATTAGCAGGCCCAATTAAATATTGTGAAATCTTCTTAATGAGAGAGAAGCGGAGAGCAGCTGCAGGCTGTGTTTGTACCTATGGTCCTGTAGATGCTCCTCCCAGACACCCCAGCATGTTAATCCTCTGCGGAGCAGTAGCCTGACTAACTCCCCACAGAGTAGAGTTGGAGTTGCCCGCTGGCTTAAACAGCGTCCTGCTTTGTGCCAAAGCAGAGGAGGCAGTCCTTTTTTTGTCTGGAACATCCATTTGTGTGATGAAGCTCAGAGGGAAAAGTACACAGTTTGCTTGACTCTTTACTTGACAGTGCATTTTTTAAACCTGACAGTTGAAAGTGGAACTAGAAATGATTGTGCATGTCTTGAGATCCTGAGCTTGATAACACTATTGAGTGACCCCTCTGGGTAGAAAACTTGCCCTCCCACCTTCCTGAAAGGCCTGGCACTCTTTAATTGTTGTGGAAACCAAGCAGTGTTTTGAGCTGGTCTCAAGCTAGATACTCTAACAATTCCTGTCTGGATAAGGGAGAAAGGTCAGAGCTGGCTGACCCCCTGCAGGTTTAATCCAAAAGATGGCCCCGTGCCCTCAGCAAATGCCCCATCTTCCTCCTATCTGCCATGTCTGCCTTCACTGAACCTTTTTCATAGGGAAGAGGTCTGTGTTTGCTGTTGCGGGTAGGGGCAGAGGAAGCCTGTTGAGGCAAGTGTAGAGATGTCCATGCTGTGGCCAAATAAAGCCCCCTGCTTTTGGTTTTCCCCCCAGCTTCTGTGCTCCAAAGCAATTGAGAGCTGGGAAATAAAGGGAATAAGAAGGACTAGAGGAGGAAGGAGCTGCTTCCGCTTTTGTGTGGTGTGTTAACACTCAACCTCTGCGTTTGAAAATTAAATGGATCTTCAGAGGTTTTTCTGGGAGGTTGCACTTGTTTCTGTTTTGTAATTGTATGTCTGTATGGATAATTACAGGCTCAACTGTAACGTCAAGAGATAGGATAGGTAGCTTCAGGCCTGCTCTTCATTATAGGAGTGGCTTCTCTAGAAGCCGCCGTGTCAGAACAGCACAGCAGGCCTTGAGCAAGGGGTGAGGGGAAGCAGGGAATGGGCTGCTTCCTCTGCAGCAGAGTTGCTTGGGGCAGTAAGTTACTTGACGGACATAAATGCTTTTGAAGTGACACTTTCTTGCTGCAAAAACTCCTCCAAAGCCTATGGGAAAGTGTGGTTGAAAGAGGTGACAGCACCTATAAAGGGACGGCCAGAGACCATGGTCAGAGTTTACCAGTGTCCAAGCAGTGTTTTGAGCTGGTCTCAAGCTAGATACTCTAACAATTCCTGTCTGGATAAGGGAGAAAGGCAGCAGTAAATGCGCTCCCCAAGCACTGCCCTCATCAGCTTGCCATCTACTTACTTTGTTTGGTATCGTGACAGCAATGCGCTGTGGTGAAGAAACGCTTTCATGCAGAGGCATACTGTGAAACTTTAATACATTTCATTTATGTTATGCTTATGTAGCAGACAGTGCTAATGCAACAGAGTGTTTTAGGAGTATGGGTAGTACTTTGAATCAGGACTGAACTGGGAGCTCATTTCCTGCAGCATTTGCAGTCTCAGATCATCTCTGGATATTGCGCTAATTAGCCAAGTTAATATGGGTTGCACACTGAAAAGTTCTCTGTGATATTAGAGTGGATTTGGTACTGAGTGGAAATGCTTGGTTTATGCTGGGGTGATGGCGAATAGCTGAGTAGTCTGCTCCATGAAATTGCATTTCTGTGTGTTTCTTATGTGAAAGCAAGTTCCCCCTGGTAGTTGTCTGGGTTGATTTGAAGTTTCTGCTATAGAGATTAAACACTGAAGACCAAAGAAATCATGGCAAGGTGTCAGATCTGGATTTATTTTGTGGCACCTATTTGAGAATACAAATGTCATTACTCTGCCAAGACAGTAAGACTTAAGTGTGATGGAGTCATACAGATCATATTAAACGTGACTGTGTGTTTATACTGACAGGTAATTGTTTTGCCTGGTGAAATTTGTCTTGAAATATTTTATCATGAAAACATTTATTATTTTGCGGGCTTTATTGTATTGTGTTAGGGCATTTTTTCCTTTGGGGTGAAGATTAAGTGCTCTGTTTAACTTCAGTGTGTCTGTTAGAGTTGAACCATTTCAGGCACATAAGCTGTGAGCATACCCACTGGATTTAAAAATACCATTTAATCCAGAAAATTGTGAATATGTGTGCAAACCCCTCAGAGAAGTGGAGGGAAGGTAAATACTACACCTTGCCAACTTTGCCATTTTTGTTGTTGTTACAGAACATATTTATCATAAATAGGGTATGATTTTTTTAATAAGTAAGATATGCTTGTGTTTTGGAAGCTTTTATCTACTGTAAAGTTTTTGGTTGCTTAAAGGGTTGTTGTATGGTAGTAAATGCATCCTACATGGATAAAACAAGCCGCTTTTGTACACTGTTATACTAATAGAAGTAATAGATATTAGAGGTAAGGATATGTGCTTGCCTTGTCGAATGAAACTAGGAAATAAAGAACAGAGGGAATCTTTAACAAAACAAAAAAAACAACTGTAACTTTGAAGTGTTTTTTCAGCTAGTTGAGAGCAGGTTGTAACTTAATACTTGATTATTTTTCCTATTAGTGGTATCTTATATGTAATCTGTACTGTTTAAGCAAATGTAATTAAATTTAAATGAAGGGAAAGGCAAATTTCGGAAAGTTTCAGTCTTTTTATTTGAAAGTTGAGGATGCTTCTGTCTTATTTCTGGCTGAATGCCTAATGTAAAAATGGTGAACAAAATTCATTATTTCACAGATACTGTGAAAGTTAAACCCAGTAGAGGGCTGCTGATAATTTGTTGTCCAGGAACAGGATTATATTTTGTATTCATGTTATTTTCTATTACTTGTTACATATAAAATAACTGGGAAGATACTTAAAAATATTTTTTGAGTGTATCACCAAACCAATATCATTCTGTTCTAGGCTAAGACAATGTTGTCCCTTGTCTTCTGCAACATTGTCTCCTAGCAGCCACCTTTGGCTTTTTCAAGGTCCTTAGGATTTGAGTGCCAGCTCTCCTTTAAAAAGCAAACTTTCTTTTGCAGCACAAAGGAGGAATGATTTTCCCCTTTTTTCCATCCTTTCACCTTGATTCTAATTCTTCATAATATTTTGATTACATCTTTTGAATGACCACTTGAGAAAAAATACTCTGAAGCTGGTTGTCATTTAAGAAATGTGAGGGGAATAAAACATTGCATGTCCTCTTGCAACTTCTAGCATTGGCTCTGAAGTATCTATAAGCAAATTTTTTACAAGTGTAAAAATCTAAGCACTCCAAATCTCTGTGTCTGTCTCAACAATATTGTTATTTATTAAACGTTAGCTTTGGTTCTACTGAGAATTAAGACTTGCTGTAGGTTACAGTAGATTTGCATACATGTCATCTGCAGGTAGGAGTACAGAAGTGCTAAGTTTTGGTGTTAGGCAAAAACAAATGCTTGTTTCTTGACTCCCTAGGGCTTTCTCATTTAATGTATTGCACAGGAAAATAATGGTGCTTTTTTCTTTTTTTTTCCCTCCCATCCTGCTCTGTAGTGGACCAAATCTATCATCTAGCATCTCCTGCTTCTCCTCCAAATTACATGTATAATCCTATAAAAACATTAAAAACCAACACTATTGGGACGTTAAACATGCTTGGTGAGTCAAAATCTTCTTCTTCTTCTTACTTAATGTTGTTAGACCTAAACACACCTGGACAGAGTTGGGCAGGAAGGGCAGCTGAGTCATGTGTGTATATTCAGATATACTGAGGTAGGAGATTCTTTAAGAAAGGCGGGTTGTTTGGTTCCCCCCGTCCCCTCGCTTTGAAGACTGTTAGTTTTGGGGGGTTTTCTTTTGTTTGTTTGTTTTTAAGCATACCTGCAGGTGAGCTCTGGCAGCATACCAGTTCGGGTGTTAAAGCGTAAGAACTTCCATATCTGTTACTTGGCTATGGAGCAAAACCTGTGCAGTAATTAGAGAAATCATAGGAACAAATAGGAGCATGGGATTTTGTTACAGTGGCACTGTAGCACTGACTGCAGTTCCTACTGTGCTGGCTTTGGCTTGCTCGTAGCAGGTAATTACAAGGCAAAATTCTCAGCTTTAGCTACCTTTTTTTCACATGCTCTTGAGGAATGGGTCTGTAAATAGAGGACCTGAAGTCTTTACTATTTTTTCTTCACAGCTTTAATCTATTTGACATGTGCTGTTGCTTGAACTGGATGCCTGCAACCACAGAAGTTAGCATGAGGCAAAAAAAAAACTTCTGGGTCCTACCCCTGCTGATTTCTCATATGAGAGATGCCGTTGGGTACAGTTCAGAGGAGTAAATGATTTAGAAGCTGCTGTGCCGCCAGATAGTTGCATGGTCCAGAATAGAGTTTTGTTTGCTTGGCTATGTCAAATTTAAGGTTACAAAGCTATCAGAATAGAGTATCGAGTAATTCCAAATGCTAGGTGCATTATCAAGACTGGTTAAATGGACAGTAATTACAAATGAGAAAAGATACTAGTTTTTTTCTTATAGTAGGTTCTTTTGAGTTTTTTTTTTGTTTTGTTTTGTTTTAATTATCCTTCTGATTTTGGTGATTGTACCACAGTGTTTTGTTTCAATATACTGATTCCCTAACTGGCACGATTTATGTTTTCTTGACCTTTACTTAGAACATAATGTATTAAGTTCTGGATATTGGTTCAGTGTAACTTCTAGTCCCAGAAAGAAACACCTCACAACATGGGGTGTGCTGCTCCACAGCCTCTCAAGGCCCTAGCTTGAGATTGCAAGCAACAAGTGTGATTTGCAGCTAGATATCACTACTGGGAGAAAAAGTTCCTTTTAAAAGCATGTTTAAACATGATTAGAGTAAAGCAGCAAACACAAACAAATGATTCTTTCTCTTGCCTAAATTCTGCTGTTTCCTTTCCCCCCCTGCCCATTCCCTAAAATCTAGGGTTAGCCAAACGTGTTGGGGCACGGCTGCTCCTGGCCTCTACGTCGGAGGTGTATGGAGGTAAGAAGGACAAAAACCTTGTTAGAGCTCTTGAGGTATCATTAACCAATGGGTATTTACAAACCCAGCAATGGGTGTTAGTGTCAAGATGATGTATTTTGCCTTACCTTGATTTCTTCATCAGGTCTGCTACTCACAGGTTAAAATGTGTTGCATTAGTACTTGTTTTATTAAGTCTTTTGTCAAAGTGGTGGAAACAGACTCTGACTGTTGTCTGTAACATTCCTACATCTTGGTTTATGACCTTTTCATTAAGGCTTTGGGGGAGATTTTGAATGTTGAGCTCTGATTAGAATCCAGAATGAAGTATTATGATTACAGTGAATGTTCTTTTACTGAGTGACATTGAAAGTGATATTTTTTTAAGTACATAGACCAGAGGGTTGTTCAGCTACATAACACTAGTGATCTGCCAAAAGGTTCATTACATACGGACAATTTTTCTGTTAACAAAAGATGTTTTGTTTTTTTCCACAGATCCTGAAGTTCATCCTCAAAATGAGGATTATTGGGGCCATGTGAATCCAATAGGCCCCAGAGCCTGCTATGATGAAGGAAAGCGGGTTGCAGAGACCATGTGCTATGCATACATGAAACAGGTATTAAACTGGTATCAGATAGAGTGGGTTTGCAGTACTTGTGAGGGCTAAGTATACAGCAAACAGGGATGTTGCATATGTTTCAGAGTAGAGGGTAGAAAGAGAGCACCTTGGATAGGAGCGTTTGCACTGTAATTGCAAAATCAGTTTTCTTTTAATGCAGAGGTTTTATTGCTCCCATCTGTTGCGGTATTTCAGTTGAGTAGCATTCTCCAAGAAAACGTGCTTTCGTCTTCTCATTAGACTTGTTATGTCTCTGGGTATCGTAAATAGTTTTTTAGATAGATTAAACTGGAGTGACCTTACCAATTCGGGAGCCAGATAAGAGTTGCTTAAAGTTGGTCTTGTGCTCAAGTGCTTTGCTGATTTGGGCCACTACTGATAAAAGTGGAATGTTTAATGAGCGTACTTGATATCCAAATATATGGGTAAAATGAAGCTCTTTAGTGAGTACTCCTATAAGAGCAGACTCCTTTAAATCACTTCAGAATGTATTCAGATTATTTAAGGGTAAATATAGCCTTTAGCAAAAGATAGGAGTACTCAGTTGTAGCATTTTTTTTCAGACAAATACATTAACATGAGGGTCAAAATGTGTTTTAAAACATATTTGTGATGCCGTGTTGCATCTTTCTTGGGTTTAATAATCAGCAAGGAGAAGCTTATCATTAATTAACCCAGCATTGACATTTTACCTGCATGTGAATCTGTTTTTATTTAGTTGCTGTTCAGCTAGTCTCTAGGAGACTAATCTACTGGAAAATGTGACACATGAAAAAAATAGTGTCTCTGTTTCTCTGATTTCCCCTTTGTATACTAAAGCTGCAAACACCATCAAATGTGGTATATTCTACAGAATTTAAAATCTAAATGATAAATTACTAAATGCTTTTTAAAACTTTGAAAAAAATTAAATATAAAAGGTAAGAATTTGGTGAGAGGTATTTTGGCACAGAGGATGTAATAATTTTAACCCATCTTTTCTACCAGATAGACATGAAAAATCTCCATGTTTATATCTCCTTTGCTCTACTTTAAATCTTTTAACTTATAATATGCTGATACTACTGAACAATAGTTTAATGCAGTGTCATAGCATTCCTTATAGGTTTGGAAATTTGTTCACCATTAAATGTTAGAGGTCTTGTGAGAAATCCTTGTGCTGTAGAGCGTTGAGTTTTCTGCGAGTCTGTCGTGCGCGTTGCACTGCTCTTTTAGCAGCGAGGATGGTAGATCATTCTGGAAATCATGGGCTGCATTTTAAGGCCCTAAGATGAGTCATAATATTATCCCATCAGTCTTATGCAGGATTTACAAAGAAGAGTAAAGTCTTGTGAAGTAGAGCTGTGGTGCACACTTGCATTAAATAAAAACTCAATATAAATACTCAATGTAAATAAATGTTGCCTCAGGGCAGCCCCATAGGATCCTTTTGTACTTCACTGCAGCTTAGTGAAGTCTGGCCACGCTTCTTCTGCATTCCTCTATATTCTTAAACACTTCACATTTTTTTCCAAGTCTTGATTTTTACTGTTTTCAGGCAAGAAAACACTGACTTTTGCTGGTGTTGCTAGCGTATCTGACTTCTGCTCCGAAAATGGGTATTGTGCTTCTAAGGACATTTTGCAATAGGAGTGACCTAGCCCAAAAGAACTGGATGTGCAGGACGTCAGACTGAAACATTCCCAGAATCTTCTAAGCTTTAATAAAAAGAAGAAACAAGAAAACTTTTTTTTGGGTCTTCTTTTTTTCATTTCTTCCAATTCCTTCTTTTCCATCATCGTTCACTTTCTTTCTTACATGCACTCATACTTCCAAGTTATACTTCTAAATGGGCTGTTCAGAGTCGGAAGCTGATTGAATACGCTTCATGGTTGCAATTTCTCCATGGACTGTCCTGACCAGGACCTTTTCAGTGCACTCCCTTCTACTGGCAAGGTTGGTTTTTCACTGCTTTGACTCTATGAATTAAACATTTCTTGACTTTCCTGTCCTGTTCACAAGGGCCTTCCTTTGACAAGCGCAGCAGGCTGCAGTGCTTGTTCCTCAAGGAGTTTAAGGGCAGTAGTAGCATTTCCTTAAAGAGAGAGGTGAGGAATTGAGCTGTTTGCTGGAGAATTGCAGGGTTCACAATTTCAAAGCATATATGAGATGAGCCCATCTCATCTCCTCTGAAGCACCTGACTGTGTGATTTGAGAGTATATTTGCTAAAAGGTTTTGGGAGCAGCTCTCTCTCCGTAAATGAGTGTGGGAAAATAGGTCAGCTGCGCTCCTCAGCGCACCTGCCAGCTACAGGGAAGCGAGTGGAATAAATCCCGGTGGTGGATTTATCCTCCCTGCTGCTGGAAGGCCTCTGAAGTCAGCAGGAGCTTTAGTTTCTTGCTCTGCTCCCTTGGGAACTAGGCTATATCTCCTGTTGGGTACCTTGATACCCTTTCCTTGATCTCTTGTTCAGTGTTCAACAGTGCTCCCTCCTGGAAAGCCCTTGGCTGTTCACACCATCACCCCAACAAGGTGCAAGGCTTCGCTTTGAAACTTTGCTCTTTCCTTACAAGAAGAGCTTATTCCGTATGCCTTTTTTTTTTTTTTTTTTTTTCTCCATTCTGGACTTCTCTCTTTGATACTCTTCTGCTTGTCCTTTTCACTCGTTCCTGCCTCTGCTTTGTTTTTGCTGAGGCTTCCATCTGTGGTGTCTACTTGCTGTAGATGTGATGCACTTGCCCATTTAGTAATTGTGCTTCTCCACAAAAATGACTCAAAGTTTTAGCTTTCCAGAGAAGGTGAAATGAGAATTTTACAAAAGGAACAGTGTTCTCTGAACAACAAATAAAATTTTACTGGACAAATAGGTGGGGAAGAAAGTTCATGGGAAGGACATGGGGGCTGGAGATTCAACACTTACTATTGCATTCTCATTTTATGCTTTGTTCAGAAGTTTCCATACCGTGTGCAATTCCAACTTATATGGTGAAAGAGAAGAAATTATCTGTTAAGAAATTCCCAGACCAGAAGCCTGTATTTCTGGCATCTCAGAGGAGGAAAGGAGTGTCTCATTGCTCCTCTTGTGATGAGTCTCATCACAAGAGATGCATCTTGTGATGTGTCTCATCAGGGCAGTAGCCAAGCAGCTCCGAGAGCAATTCTTCAGTACTAGAGGTGATAGTAACTGCTGGGTATATCTCAAGCCAAAAGTAAATATCAGTGTTAAAATACCATTGGTCCCTTTAGTTCTTTAGAAGCCCTGAAGAAGAGTTTCATTTCCCATTCAGGAACAGCAGGTCTGAGGTGAAGCTTGGAGAGAGGAGCCTGTAAAATGCTAATGCATCCTCACTGCTCGCCATGAGATGGCATTGACATCCCTTAAACTGCAGGCATCCTCAGCACTGTTAATGTTCTCCTGTTACCCAAGTTGTTGCATGCTAAGTCAGTGAAATTCAGAAAGAAAAGAGGATTGGGCACATTCCTCTGCAAAGTTTGGAAGCTCACATACGCACAATTGTATCAGTCTTCTCAAAAAATGCAGTGGTTCCATTGGAAATAGAAAGCACTGCTTATTAGTCACGTTTTTGTCTTTTGCGGTGAATTGGCTCCACTTTACTGAGAAGGTGATGCTACTTTCAGCCATAGTAACTGCACAGCTCACAAATATGCTTTTATGCTTTGGAAAAAGAAATGTCAGATAAAAGTCAAAACTTCCCTATAGACCGGTAAAGCTAAATCCTGCAAATTGCAGCAATTTGGGGATCAGGCTTTTGAAACTTGTTCATTCTGGTTGCTGTCAGGCAACCCTGTGATACTTCTCTGGTAAGCTGTTGTTTTCTAAACTCCAAACTCCAAACTGTTGGATTCTTGGGTTTGCACATTTTTCCAGTGGATTGTTGAAGCTGTCTGACATTTTTTTTTCTTTGTAGGACTTTTGCACATAAACCACAGTGTCATTGTGCTTGGCCCTGTAAAGTGTAGGCACTGAATATTGTCTTCTAAAGTTGCCTGCTGTTAATATCCAGTTAAAGGGAGTGAACTGAAAGGCAGGGAGTGAAGCAGAACTGCGCAATATCTAAGGCAATATCATAAAAATGCAACCTCTCATTTCATCAGGTCATCAGTAGTAGGAGGCTTTCTGTAAAGTGGAGGGGTTTCTCTACTAGGTTGTCTGAATTGGGTTGGTGTAGCTACCGTGCTGCGACTTCCCAATGCAAACATGGCATGTATACAGCAGGGAAAAACCCTCTGTCTTCCTGCCCGTGCTCTGGTATGTGGTTGTGCTCGTGTTTGAGTAGCACCTGTACTGTTTCTATGTGCTTTGCGTTGCTAACAAACGTAAGGACTTTGTAACAAACACCAGGATAGAAGATCATCTTGCCATAATTATCAGTTTTCCCAAAAAGGCTCAAATGCTTGAATTTAATCTGCACTTTTTGCAAGTTTAGTTCAGAAGGCAATAAAATTTTTAACCTTGTTTTTTTTCTTTTTTTGTAATTCATTTCAGTAAGTTTAGCCAGCGTTTGAGAGACAATATATACATAGGAGCATTTGTCTTCTGATTCAAACAGGCTGTTTTTTTTGAGGTTTCTCATTTTAGTTAACCCCTTATTTTACATCTATTATATTATTATATGGCTACTGTGGCTCTAAACCCGCTATCGTGGCGATGTGTTACATCCTGTAGGTGCTCTTGCCACACCAGTTTGTGAATGTTACTCTCACAGAACTCTCCATCACACTGAAGTCTGAAATTGTTGTGTTTGGCCCATGAACTGTTATTCATTTGCTTGTTTTCTTGCCCCGTGTTGGAAACTCACAGGGAACGGTTCAAAGTTCCCGTTCAGTGGCTCTCATTGCGCTGGTGTTAGCTGCCCTGGTGAGATGCAGGCTGCCTCCTTGTGTTCAAAGCTGGCCTGTGCAGCACAATACTGAACTTAAAAATCCCTGTCTGATGGGGATATCCTAGTAACACATCTAAATGGGTGCACATCTCTTCCAAATGGCACTGTCTCCTATAAAAATGTTGGTGGAGTTGGCTTGTGACTGCTTGCCTTGGCCATATACAGTACAAACAAATAGCAAGCAGAGGCAAGCCCTAGAAATAAGATGAGCTTTTCACAGGGAGATGTAAATAATGATATGAAGAGACCCTGAAATGTTGCAGTAAGATCTCTAGCGTGGGAAGTGTTGTGCTGCAAGCACGGCAGGGATGTCAGCCATGAGGCAGGAGTGCTGCCAGGTATTCCTTGGTTGTGCGGAGAGTGGAATCGGATGTCAGGGTCCTCGCTGCCTTGTTTAGGAGCTTATCACTTATGAAATATAATCTCACCCGTGCTGAATGTTTTCAAAGCAGTTCTTGGTAACCAGAAATGAATCTCATTTTGCTTATTCAGTAGGCAAAGTATGGGTGTCTACATACGTGTGTGTGTGCATACATACATATATACACACAAATATGTACATACATGCACATATACACATATATGTGGGTGTGTATTTAAGTGTGTGTATATGTGTATGCAGACATATATATACACAAATATCTGTATGTATGCACACATACACACACACGTATATATGTAGATAAATAGTACCTTAGGCTAAGCTCTCAGTACTGGGCCTTATAGCTTAAAAAATACCACCAATGCACTCTGGTGAACTGTCTGCCAGTAGTTCTGGATACGGGAAATAATCTAAAGAGAGTTAATTAATGTTGTCTGAAACACATAAATAAAAGAAATAAATGAAAGAATAAAGTCACTAACAAAATGACTAATAAAGCAAGGGAGGAAGACAGCAATCTTAATATTTTTACCCAAAATATTGATCGAGATTTGTCTCAGCTCATGGTACTTGTCCAACTGCCTGGACTTTCCCTGGGAGATGATGCATCTAAAGCACTTAAGGCTCTGGGGGTTTTGTTGGGGTTTTGCTTGCTTGTTTGTTTTGTCAGAGAGTCTTAATGGTCTGTGCATGTTGGTCGCTTGGCAGCCTTCTCTTTCCTGACCTTTGTGTGCGGAAAGGTCTCATACTTGCTGTTTACATGTTTGCAAAGAAAGAGGCCATAACTCTTAAAACAGCAAGGCAGGTTTGTCTGATACCTTAATGAATTATGGCCACAGCATATGTTGAGGTTATTTCAATTAAAAAAAAAAAAAAACTTATCATTTGAATTATGTTCTGTACTCATTCATTTTCTCAGACAGTCAAGACAAGGAGATGTCTTTTCTTGAAAAGCTTACTACACTGAAATATGTCTTTCTAAATTAAGATATATTCGTAACACCCTTGATACCTTGCTGCTTTATGGAGCCAGGATCTCTGGAGTAGTGGCTAATACGTGCTGCAGACCATGAACAAGTTAGTGGGGTAGGACAAGAAAAGAAACCTCTCCTGTCCTCATTGGCTGCAGTAACTTCTTTTTCTTTAGTATGATAAGCTTGTACCCACCTTCTCTGCATTCTACTGTGTTATCTTTTGTTGTTGTTCAGAGGAGCAATCTATATGTGAGCCTTGGAAAATATTTTCTGCATCTTCTCTGTCTTCCATCTCCCTCTGCACAGGCATGGTCTCTGTACATGTGTCCTGATAAATGAAAGAGTTGGAGAGCACTGAAGTGGATTGCTAGCCCACACTGCTGTGTTTTTTATGTTGCTGCATGACTCATTTGTAGGTTCCTCAAAAAAAAATTCTTTATCTTTATGAATTTGCTTTAAGATTAAGAATGTGCTCAGTGTAGACTAATGCTGGTTGATCCCATTTGGTCTCAGTGCCAGGGATTCCTTTAAGTACTATTTTGTTCGCCAGTATAAAAATGGCTGAAAAAGTTTCCTCCTTTCTTTAAGATTTAATGAAAAAGTGTATATGGCTTGGTGCTAGCTCTGCCCACTAATCTAGGGAAGTGATTGACTTGGCTAGCGGGAATTCTGTGGAGGGGTCAGTCGCAGTGAATATGCTGCTGATGTTCACATAACCAGGCATGGGAGGGTGCCCATTGGCGCTTGTAGGCAGTTAATGCTAAAAGGAGTAGAGAATTACTGAACATGCACAAAAGATCAGATTCAGGTTTTCCTGAAGTGAAAAGCAAATGTTTTGGTCACATGTTAATTTCCTGGCACCAAAATATGTTTATGGAAGTGTTTGTTAAGAGAAGATACATCCCAGTTTTACAGGGTGTGAAAATTCAGTTTTCCAGAAAATAAATTTTCAAAGCAGTACAATACAGGGAAAGGTTTTACCTGATGACACTTCAAATAAAAAGTTACGCATTTTAAAAGACAGCATTGCTCTGTTTGACCAAAACAAACAAACAAAACCTTTAAACTGCAGGGAGGGTAAGTGCTGAAGTGCTGGGTTTACTGTTACCCTGCGAGCATTGTGGTTCTTACCCAGAGCCCTCACTAGTTTCTAAGCAGTGTGTGAAAACAAGACTGCTGCTGCTGCAAGTCGTGCACTAGGAGAGTCACTTTTTGGTCCGCATTAATTTAATGAGTTATTTTTATCTTAGGGCCTAGCTTCCAAGTGCTATTCAGTGCTTGTTATTTATGGGTATATCTGGAAAGTCCCCATGAAATACAGTCCCTCCTTGGAGGAGATTATAGGCTTCTAGGAGAGCGTGCTGGGGAAAGCAGAAAGGACACGAAACTCTGCCCGCCTGTGTGCTGCGGTGCGGTGGTGACAGCGGTGATGGATCCAGGATGGGATGCTGGGAGCAGTGCATGCACAGCAAATGTGTGTACCTCTGGCATACACTGCGGTGCTTTTCTTAACGAGCTGAAGAGCAAATGAAGAGCCTGATCCTGGTTGCTGCATTTTGCATGGGCAGGAGCTTTTGCTCTACCCAGGATAACGTAGCAGTAAAAAGACGATGCGAGGTTATTTTTTGGCAGCAGTGGACAGTGTTGAGTGTTGCTTGGTTATTCTTGTTTGTCAACAGTAGTTAACATCTGAAATGTTGAAGTGTATTTTGACTGTTTCATTATCCTCCTTGTGGAGTGCTAATGCTGCTGCTTTCACAAAATGCCCTCGAGGATTGATTTGTTTGTGGATGGATCACTTGGAGACCTAAGAGAGAGAATCAGATTTTAGATTTTGAATCTATACATTTATTTCTAAGAAAACTGTTCCTAGGGTCTCTCTCCTGAATGGAGTGTGAGCTGTGTCCCTCAGCCACCAAGGTGTCACTATTACATTTCCTGTGTGCACACCCCCATCTTCCTGGGAAGTGGCAGTCGGTGACCTACTTGATCTAGCCGTCTACGTCTAAGGAAGCCCCAGATGGAGGTGGTTGTTTTTGGAAATTATTAAAGTGCATGAGCTGAAGTCCTCAGTGGTGCTGGTGCTGATTTAGAATTCGCATTGCAAATAGTGAGAATTTGTGTAAATCATCATGTCTTACGCGCTGTGGTTTGCAGGTGAGAGGTTCAAATTATTTAATGGTAAGAAAAGAACTCATTTAAAGTATGTAAGAGAGATTCTTAACAAACATTGGAGGGAAATGGTCAATTTGCATTTTTTGGAAGAAAGATTTGTAATAAAGTAGTGACACTTCTTTCTCTTTACCCACAGGAAGGGGTTGAAGTGAGAGTTGCCAGAATATTCAATACCTTTGGTCCTCGAATGCACATGAATGATGGTAGAGTTGTCAGCAACTTCATCCTGCAAGCTCTCCAGGGAGAACCCCTAACTGTGAGTAGTGGCATCTTAGTGATGTGATGTGTCCACTTGCTGAATAGCTTAGCCTCATGTGCTGTGATTTTTAGAAAACACTGAGGTTTTCCACCTACAAAAATCTAGTTTCACAGTGTATCACACTTGCATATGCAAGGATGTATTCTGCCAGTGCTGTTGCTCTTCCTTTCCCAGAGGAAAGTTCTGGTTCTAATGTGAGACAGTGTTTTCAGCCTCTGTCACAGCTCTTCCATGGGAATGAGTCGCAGCAAGATCCACAGCAAGCAGGCAATATGTTTTCATAGCTCTTCTGTTGAGGAATTTTTTCCTCTCAACTTTTCAAAATTAGCAATCTAAATGCCTTTTTTGGCAGAGCAGCTGAAACTTTCCATATGTAGAATAACATTAAAGGCCCTCAGTCGACATTGTGTTGTAAATAAAACAGCTGAGGACCACATTTTGTGACTGTAGACAAAGTGACATCGCGTAGCCCTCCTCTCTACAGCTAGATCTTCCTGTATCCAGAACAAGTCTGTTGCCAATGGTCTTTGGCTCTTGCTAATGCTTAAACAAGTGTCACAGACTGGGAGAGCAGGAGCTGGAACAGGCCAAAACAATGCCAGCAACACTGCTGATAATTCAGCAGTACACGCAGTACCTGTCCTATGTCCTGGGCCTGTTAAGTCTCCTGTTGCAAAATAAAGAGTGTATGTAGTGGAAGTGGGAGGAAACACGTCGTAAAACAGGAAGAGTAGTTTGGGATTTGAGATCTGTTGTTGAGCTCATGGAAACATTTGCAGTTTGCTTGATATACCACAGAAATTTCATATAAATTCATTATTACCGCCTAGATGTAAAGAGTGAAGTAATTACTCAAAGGCTTATGGGCTCTTATTCTGAAAAAGAGCTATAAATGTTGCTGAGTGTCTCTACAGGGCCATTGACTTGAGACTGAACTAACATTCCTTCTACTAGAGACTGTAAATCCGAAGTTCAATCAGGGCTTCCTGTAGGACGGGAAGGTGATCTAAGGATGGAAAAGGATGAAGTTTTTGTAACAGCTCCTGCTACTGTGATTCTTGTGGAACAGAACCTGAAGTGGGGCATGGCACTTTCACAGCAATATGTCATGCTCTGGCAAGGACAGGCTTGATGTCCTGTAATAGAGTTCACCTTGTTTTGTTTTGTTTGTTTTTACTACATGATACACCCAAATAGGGCTGCTCCTTTCAGAATTCATGTAGCAGACATTGCCCTGCTGGTTGGGTGAAATCTCTGAGAAGCTGAAATTGTATTTAGTCTGCCAAGCAATCAACATCTGTATTAACTACACTGATTATTTTTGAAAGTTTAGTCTTCTCTAGAAATCAGCCTTGGCTTGCTTGCTCATTGCTTATCAATGGTTGTCGCCTTAGGCATTTTTTCTATTTTTCGGTGTTACTAGTGTTGAGTTTCACTGTTACTCCTGACCATTGCATTTAAGTTACTAGTTTTGCCTTGTGTTTATTTCATAGTAACAAAGTCCATAATCTGAGTGCTCTGGCCACAGCACCTCCTGAAGATTCACTTTTCTTCCCCAGAATTTTAGTTTTCTCTCTACAAAGTGCTGTGGCTGCTGTTGTTGGATGCAGCCTGCAATCAGTGGCAGATAAGCTGTCATGGAGAGCACAGGTCTCTGTGGCTCTGCCCGGGGAGGCCGGCAGGAGCCGGGAGCCCAGGTGGCCTGGTCAGTGCTGCGGGGCCTCCTCAGCACCGAGTGGGCCCATTGCCTGAGCACGGGTGCCCGGTGCAGGAGCTGCCCCTTACGGCTCACACCCTGCCTGTTCAGGAAGAAGTGCTTGTCCACTCAATTTCTCAGTAATACTGCTCCAGCATAGAAGCAGCAGAGATATTAAGCAATTAAGAGAGAGGAGGAGGAAATACAGTTGTCATTTGCTAATAATGATCAAAAATAAACACTCTCAACTTTTTCTTTAGCTAGAATTTTGTATTTTGTGCTACTGATTCATATCAAAAGACAGTCCCATCAGTTTTTTTCTGGTGGGAAAATTTGCATTAAAATATGATCTGAAGTGATTTTGAAGTGTTGGCTGCACTTCAGTAAACTGATTTTCCTAATTCTTCTCAGATCATAGCAAGATTGAAGTGAATTACTTGTATTATAATGGTAATCCATTTCTGGTCTGTACATTAACAGAAATAGTTTATTTGCAAAGAGGTGTTTATAAGGCAGCAAAAGTGTATCTAAGACTCGAGATGTCCACTAATTGGCAGCCTTTGGGGCCTGGGGCCTGTCAGCAAGGCTGGCTGGCTAGAAGAACCTGCAGGGACACAGTTCTTTTTTTAGTACTTGCTTACCAGTATTGCAAATGTTATTTCTTTGTCCTCAAAGCAAACAGTTATTGACAAAAACCACAAGGATACGGCATGGATACACTCCTGAAACGTGAATGCTGGTCTCCCAACAGCCAGGGTGACTGCCAAGGTTGTCTGGAGGCTGCTCTGCTCTTTCTCTCTGTTCGATGATGCCCTGAACACGGGGCTGATGGGCAGCACGTAGGGTTGTGCCTTGGAAGGGATCTGCCCTTTCCTGGTGCCACGTTGTCCTGCTGCAGGCAGACGGGTGCCTTGGGTAGCGGGTTGCCCACATCTATCACGTAGCTTGAAACAAAACATGCACAGAGTGGCCCAGCAGTCGAAAAAGCTTTCGACTTCCTGCAGGAGTTTGATCTCCTTACTGCTCAGACTCCCAAAAGCTGCAGGGTGAGGCTGGGGCTGTTTGTTGCAAGGCACTGAGCAAGCAGGAGGAGGGGAGAAGGTGCCGCTTCTTGCTTAGGGACTTCAGCTCCCTGTAGGGCTTGCCTTTAGCAAGACAGGACTGTAACTGTGTCCTCATTGCTGGTGACATCCTGACGTTTCATTGAAAAGAGATATCTTTTGTAAGTAGAGCTAAGTACAGTCAGTGGAAGTTCTATGAAGACTCACTAAGTATGAAGACATTATCTTGTTTTAAAATAGGCAATCCTTGGGGTATTGTAGACTGTCGGCAAGAGAAGCCTGGAGTCGCTGCCAGCCTGTGGAAGGGATTATTGAAGGCTTTTTGTCCGTGCTGTTAGCCTGACCCCCATGCCATCCAGACCTTATCAAGAACGTAACAGGAGATAAAATGCTTTAAACATTTTGTCCAACATTGCTGTTCCTTTGGAAGGAACTATCTGACATGGAAAATTACTGGATGTGAGGAAAGAACTAAGGCTGGGACTGTCTTGCTGTCCAGGTCAAATAAAATGAACTGTCAGCAAGAAGCAGTAATTGAGACAAAAGTATTTTACCCTTGTATTACTAGAGAATTAGTAATAGTAGTTAGAATTAGAGAATTAATAGAGAATTACTGTTACTTTGTTTGGCAAGGATACCCAATGTTGACCTTTTTAGAAATCAAATATATTCAGTCTCTTTTGGTTCAAAGTAGTTGTTCGAGTGGAATAAATTAATCCTGCAAAGTGAAAGCAATCCCATGAATTACCCTGGTTTAAGAGATCGTAGCCTGTGCAGACGTGGCCACTGTTGCTTTTTATTGTTGTAGAGGTTGTATTAAGACAAACTGAGGGGGGTGGCAGAGGGAGTGTTGGAAATTCTCCATCCGTTGCCTGCATGGAAGAAATGTAGCCCTGAGGATAACTTCTGAGGAGTCTTGCACACAACTTTGTTCTGCAAACCCTCTACAAAAAGGTAATTGATAGTGAGTGGGAAGCTCTCTACGTACTTACATGAAATCTGCTCCCTACTTCCATACTGGTTGCTTCAATATACGGAATCTGAGGGAAAATGCTCTTTCCATCCCTGCTAGGGTTTCTAAACAAATATGTATAGGGGAATCATGTCCACTAGAAATTTTTCCATCTCTCCTTGGCACAGATACTAATATTTGGAAAGTCATACTTTTTTTTTTGGGGGGGGGGCGGGTCGCTACTAACATTTGGTTGTTTCTTTGAAGCCATCTTTTGTTGTGGAGCAAATAAAAGTGGGCTGTCAGAACCACATCTTAATATTCTGAGCTTGCTTTAAATATTTGGCTTTTTTTCTGGCTGAATTCATACTGCAGCCTCTTTCAGTGCTCCAGGAGAGGACAAAACGTGGCTTTGTTGCACATCTTGGGAAAATGCTTCCTACATCCAGAGTTCGGGAGTAATGTGATGCATAAGGGTATGTTTGCTGGAGACACTTCCAACAGAAAAACTAAAAGAATTGCTGCTTTTGCCAAAAGCTCTGCTAAGCATCTTCGTTGGTCCCTGTACCATGGGCTTTATGTCCCAGATGTTTCTCCTTGGGACTTCTAGAATGATGAAGAAGTAGAGGAAGATAAAAGTCCATTTTTTTCCCCTAACTTCTCTAATTTTTACCTATTTTTAGGTTTATGGACCTGGGACTCAGACAAGAGCTTTCCAATATGTCAGGTAAGTTTCATCTGTGCTCTCTGATACTGTTTCCTTAGCATGACAGTTCTTTGAGCTTGGCCAGCTTAGTATATAGCACAAAACAGGCTTGCACTGGCATTTTTTTTCTTAAATTAAGAAATTGTTTCCATCCCTAGGACAGCTTTGCTTTCAGAAAGGGGATATTGAAGATTGGAGAAAAAAAAAAAAAAAAGGCAAGAAACAAGAGGTTATTGGGTTTGGAGCTGCGGGTGGCGGGGTGGCTGTGCCGTGTCCTGGAGGGACGGCAGGGGTCGCGGAGGCGGGTGGCGGGTCCCTGTGCTGCAGCGCGGTGCTGCCGCCCCACGTCCGTGCGGCCCCGCTGGGCGCAGGGAGAGGCTCCGGGGGTTGCTGCCACAGCCAATATTTACAGTGTAAGCAAGGCCAGAATGTACTTTCACTAACGAAGGGGGAAAAACAGGATGCTTGGCTTAGTGTACGGTAGGAATTATTTCAGGATTAGAATTCGCTTGCAAGTACGAGGGGACATGGTTTTGATTTTCTTCCTTAAAGATTTCTTTTGTTTCCTGGTGGTTAAGGTGGAATTCCTTAATAAAACTGTAATTGTAGGAGTGTGCAGGTTCAAAGTAGCGTTTTGTTGCTGCCGTTGGTACAGAGGGACTGTACTTAGATTTGCTGTATTTCTCTTTTGACACTCCTTCCTTCCAAGGCTTGTGAGTCTGCAAACCAGAACTGAAATGAAAGCATAGTGTGTTAAGCACATGCAAAACCCAGACATTCAGCAGTATGTATTTCTCCATGTTCCTTTAAAATAGAAGCCAGCATCTTCCAAAATGGAGAACTTCAGTATTTTCTGGGACCAGCATTAAATGTCTCAAGGCCACCAAAATTCTGCTTATTATTTTCTGGTTAATGTTTTGGTGTGGGAGTAGCAAGGGGAAGTAGAGGGAGTGTTAAGAACTGAAAACAGCTTTTACAAAGAAAAGTTTACAAAATACAGGTTTACAAACTCATTTTCACAAAGAAGTGAACTAACATTGTCCATTTTAGTAAATACTTCAGAGTCATGCAGCACTCCTCTGGTTGTTTTCCCCTTACATTCAAACAAAAACTGTTTTGAGACTAATATCTCTTTTTTCTTACAGGAAACTAAGAATAATACCTTAAATATAAGCTTGATATTTGAAAATCTTAAAATACAATTACGCAGTAGGGATTTAGAAAAAAAAAAATGAAACAAGCCATTTTAGTATTTTGAGGGATGCGTTGCTAATGAATTTCAGTGACATTTGTAATTGATATCACTGAATATATTTACTGCCATGAATATGTTTGCATGAGCTGTATTTGTTTTCAGAAAATGTATTTGCACATGAAACCCAGTAAGTAGCGCTAGTTACTCTAGTTAATTTGGAGCATTTTATTTGATTTTTCGCAAGTAAAAATCTTACATCTCCCAAGAGAATAACCAGCTTCTTACCAGGTTTATGCTAGGGACAGAGGGATTCTAATGTTTTGGTGTTGGAGTCTTGCTCTAACTAGTGACCAGAAGTTGACATTCACAATTTCATGCATGTGTGAGGTTAGGAGCCTACATCAAACTTACCACATTACTGAACTCATTCTTAGAGGAAAAAATAAGGAAAAAGATACATTTAAAATAAACCTTGAGCTGCTATTTTAAAATTCAAAACACATAGCAAGTGGAGGTCCACTTCCTTTTTATCTTACATTTTCTTTATTTATGTGTGTGTGTATATATGTCTTTATATTTCTTTACATATAGGTCCAAAACACATTTTTTTTCTCCTATAAGACCACAATCAGTTTGAAAGTACAAGATTGCCAAATTTAGGCTATAACATCTCATGTTCAGAAGTTAAACTTTATCCTCAATAGAATTGGTTGCAAGTATAAAAATTCTAAGATCAAACCATTGAACTAGAATTAATGGAAAATACGATACAGTCTTTGTGTCTTCTTCCCAAATGACATTTCAAGCACTAGAAATTATTTTTATGAGGAGGCTTAATATAAACAGTAACAGCTTTTGGAAGATTTTCAAAGTCACGTAATAGTTGGCAAACTACAACTAATAGTAGCTCTCAATTTAGAATTGGTAACATTGGTAGACCCAAGAGCAATGCAGTAGTTGGAGTAACATAATTACAACTGCTGCTGTGGTCAAGTCCTGCTGTTATGGTCAAGACTGCCCGAAGATGAAGGCGTTTCTTAGGTGGTTTCTGCTAGCTAGTTAAAGAGTAAAAAATAACTAATAAATTCAGGAAGATTTATTATGGCGGATAAAAGCGATGTTAGCTGCTCTATTAATTACAAGCATTTCACTTGATCATACTCTTCATTGCCTTTAAGATGCTTAAAAGAGAAACCCGAAGCTCTAATTTCATCTTAGAGTCTACGCTTGCTTCCCTTGAAATTAGCAGCATTTGTTCAGATACAAGAGTCCATCTGCACTGATCAGATTGCAGTATTGAAGTTGGTTTCAGATGAATAAGATGCACATTTTTGTTCTGTCTTGCTGGCTAAACTGCAGTGCCAGACTTCTGCTTTGGTGGCTGAGGAGGGAGATATTTTGTTGTTGAGGAGAGGGGAGATGACACCAAAATACTATTTTTAACATACTCAATTTGAAAATTTTTGGAAGGAGCAAACGCAAACAATGAGGTGCAAAGCAGGCAGTGTTTTCATGTGCCTCCGCAGAGGATACAGTATGCTGCTTTTTGAAATGTATTGCAAATTGGCCTTTAAATAAGCAAGGACTTAGGGTTCTGGAAGAAAAAAAGTTACTGCCTTTTGTGAACATTTTATTTTCTGGTTTTATCTTTCATATGCTCAGAGGAATTGTTGCAAACATAATCGCCCTTTAAAACTGAAAAGTTTGAAACTTTTTACCTAAAAATCCAGGAAATCTTACATGATAGGGACAGTGGAGCAAACAGGCAAGGAAACATAGACCTAGTGAAAAACACACTATAAATCTGATTTTGGCCTTCCTCAGCTGACCTGTGTGCTTTACCACAGTTCTGAAGAGGCAACTCTCTTTCGTAGATTAGAGCATTTACAGGGAAATGGGATCCTGCCTCAATTTATTCTTTCTTTTTCCCTAGTGATCTCGTGAATGGGTTGGTGGCCTTGATGAACAGCAATGTCAGCAGTCCCGTCAACTTGGTAAGTGGGAGGGTTCTGCTCTGTTGCTCCGCAGTCACCATCACCTCTCCTCCTTGTCACTCAAGGTAGCTTCCTGAAGAAATAAACACAGCAAAAAGGCTCTTTCCATCAGGAATAAAGCCTATATGCTCCTTAGAAAGAAGAGTATTGAGCCCCTGGGTGTTGGTGCCTGGTAGTCCCAAAAACAAGAGGAATTTACTAAACTTACTGTTTGTTTTGGCAATAAGATTCATGTGGTTGAAATGTGGAAAAATGAAACAACAGAAGTGAGGAGAAATGTCCAAAAGAAATGATTGAAGCCTTTATTTGTTTTTGTTGTTGTTGTTGTTGTTGTTGTTGTTGTTGTTTTTTTAAAAAAGGCACTAAAGGAGTCCCAAGATTCAGAAATTAGAAATCACTGTATACTAGTCTTATGGGAGAAAATAGGATAATATTTGATCATATATTTTTATATATATTTTTTCCCTCAAAGTAGAAATGAATATTTACTTCTTTTCATAGCCGAACATGACTGTTAGAATTATTTTGTGTCAGAAAGCTAGCATCTCTTAAGGTGATTAATTGCTGTTGCAATGATTATTCTTCCATTCGCAGGGAAACCCAGAAGAGCACACTATTCTAGAATTTGCCCAGTTAATTAAAAAGCTTGTTGGTGAGTATCGTAAGTCGTTATTCAATGAAGCTCGTGAAGTATTTATTGTTGTGTGATTATTGTTACTTGATCAGTGTGTGTAATAGGAGGATGATTAAGTTGGTCTTTGGATTTCTTAATAACTCTATCAAAGACATTTAATTGTATCCCGATCATATAATTAAATATAATTGAAAGGGGATTTTGACTCTCTGATTAATATGTAAAGCAGTGCATGAACAGCAGAACTGAATACATTGTTTCTGTCTGGGTCATGTATCATAGTAGTTTTACATATTGTTTATGGAAGTTAGTAGGTTATTAGTGGCTAGTGAAGAGACTTTCTCATTGTTGTACTTGCTTCATGGAATGTATATAAATTGCTGGGCATCTCCTTCTTTTTCTACACCACAATTCTGAGATCCACAGAGAATCAGACTCCCAAAATGGTAGTAAATGACTGACTGTGCTCAGTCTTCTAATGCAGTTTCCTCGTGAGATGAAGCACACTGATACCATTGGCAAGGATTTTCAGTCTGTAGATTCCAGCAGTTCTTTTGAGGGATCTGTAAAAGGCACCTGAGAAAAGCAAGTTAAAATGTATGGTACAGACCCTCATGAATGTGATGATTCTAACATGGGACTCTTCCCCCTGGTAAACATCTATGAGTCCAGAGACCGGGAAGGAATATTCAAAACCACAGTACCAAGCCCATCTAGCAGATAAAATAATTGTTACCTCCTTTTGCCTATTTGCTCACAAATAACTTGGTCTCTTTGACTGTGTCCGAACAAGTCATTTAGTTTTATACAGGTTAAATCTCTCACAGTTAGATGACACATAAATAGTTTGCTGGGTTTTCTCAGAGACCTTGTCATGTCTCTGTATGTTGTTACGAGGAAACCCAAGTTCTGTGTTGGATCTTTAACAATCAGGCTGAAGAATGTGGTCAAAGAAGTAGTGAATTCCTCTGCAGTGCCAAAGTGCCCAGCTGGTTCACCCAACCATTGCACTCAGTGCAGCTGCCTGTGTGGAAATTTCAGTGGTAGGAATTAGGAAAGAGAGAGCTGCAGGGAAACCTGATCCTCACCAGGAAGGAAGGATGTAAATGTGACGGATAGGGAATTAAGTATGGTAACGTGCAGTCCCTTGTTTGTTAGGCAGCGGAAGTGAAATCCAGTTTCTCTCGGAAGCACAGGATGACCCTCAGAAACGAAAACCTGACATCAGAAAAGCCAAGTTACTGCTTGGCTGGGAACCTGTGGTAAGTCAAGTTCTATTACTGTTGTGCCTGAAAAACATGGTGGGGAAGAGAGCATGTTTCAGTATATTTTCCAGGTCACATTACAATAGGATCTCTTAAGTTATCAGAGTATCTGTTCAATGGGGCAGTTATTTATGAGGCTGTTAAGTGTCTGAGTGTCTCAAACATTGCCCTATCTCATGATTCAGGAACTGTTGGGTGAGATTTTACGGCCTGTGCCATGCAGGAGAGCAGATCGGCATTGGCATTTCTAACGTCTTAAGTACCAAAAAAACCTATCCTACTTTTTTTTTTTCTTTTTAGCTTCTTCACATGCCTAACATTTAGCTGCTGCCTTTGTGTGAGCTTGACCTGTACTTTGGAATATGTGATACATAGTAATGAGAGCTGATGAATTTGCTGCAACTACAGGCCTCATTCCTGTTTTGCTGTGGTAACACAAGTTATGGAAGGAGGAATTTAGTCTTATTTAACAATTTTTTTTTTTTTAAAAAGGAGTAATTTTTTTAAGATGATCTGCAACATCCTTGCAATTTGAATTGAGAGAGATTTAAGAACAGAAAAAATGTTGCTAGAGTACATTTAGAATAGATGAAACCAAAGAAAAACAGACCATGGAATTAACCTGAGATAGCTGACATGGATTCTGGCAGACTGAACTAAACCAGAGGAAACTGCTGTTATTCTGGGCTTACCGGCGCTAGTTCTGTGTTCAGGTAATCTCAGCCCAGGGTTGTGAACATGCTCAGGGTTGGTCTATCTTTTTCTGACTTTAACTTACTGTTCACCTCTCAAGCCTAGTTGTTAGTCATCTGAGATGATGTCAAGTTTGTGGTTGTTCTGCACAGACAAAATGTAAGAAATGCAAAATGTCCGAGCACTGTGTTTTCCTAATCAGGAACTTCACTAGGAAGATTGTGCATGGGAGTAGTTGAGCACAGTGGAAGCTAAAAGCTGGTTTGTTTGGGAAGGGTGAAGCCCATTTAATCCCAGGAAGATGGTGGCTTCCTTAGCCAGCTCTCCTTTCTGGCGAGGTTGGTGATTTGTTGGCTTTTGGGGGGTTGCAGACCAAAACCTTTCCAGGAAGGTGTGGGCCCCTGTCTAGTAAGTATAAGCCCATCATGAGCAGGAAAGTCGAGCTCCAGAGCACTTCAAAAGGATTCAGAGATGGCAGAGGTGGCCACAGCTCAAGGTAGGAGGAGGATGGCAAGCTAAGGATCACTAAAGGTTGGAAAGTTAACTTGGATTTGCTTCTGACCTTTCATGTTTGGGGTCAGGCTTTACACTTACCTCGCAGTGCTGTGTTGGGAAATGAAGTTGTAATAAACTTGTTGCTCCTGTCCACAAACTGCAGTACTTAAATACAGACCTAGAACGTGAAGAATAACAATGATGTGCATAGAATAAAAAACAGCAGGCTGATAGTTTGTGTGTGTCTTTTTTTTTTTTGTATGTTAGTGATACAGTTAAGTAAAGCAACGTTTTTTTTTACAGAGATTCTGTGAAAGATAGTAATTAAATTAATTAGATTAATAGTTAAAACCAAGAAGAGCTTAGATTTGTGTTTATCTCTTTGCATGTGTAATGGAAGTATTTTGCGCATCTGGACACAAAATGGACCAGTTACAACTATTTGATGCCGACTTTTATTTTTAAACTTACTCCATCAGAAGATATTTCCGATGCTTGAAAGCTGTCCTACAGTAGCAGTGCAGAGATATAACCAGTGTGTGGTGCTGTTAATACTTGTACTGACAAAGAATCAAAGGGTTTTACAGCAGGGTTGTAATAGCTGTGATAGAAAGATGCTATTGTGAAAAGAGCTGATGCGAACTTGGTGATATGATTCTCTCCCTGTTTTTGGGAACAGGTCCCGCTGGAAGAAGGTTTGAATAAAGCCATTCATTACTTCCGCAAAGAGCTCGAGTATCAGGCCAACAATCAGTATATTCCCAAACCAAAACCCGCACGGATGAAAAAAGGAAGAACAAGACATAACTGAAGACTGTTAGTTGGACAGAAAACCCCCTACTTGACATTTGATGGGATGTACTTTTTCTTTCTTAGGTTTTTTTTTTTTTTTTAAGAGAGACTTTGAAACAGGTATCATGAAGAACAAACTGGAATTTCATTCTGAAGCTTGCTTTAAAGAAGTGGATGTGCCTAAAACAACAAACAACAACAAAAAATACAAAAAAAAGAAATCCCCATCCCCTGCAAATCTTGCCTTGCACTTTTTAAATCTGTCTTTTTATGTAAAATAGAGTAGAAGCATCTTTTAGTATCTTCAAGTTTTATATCTTGCTGTGAGATCATTTTGTTGTGACTGTCCTTGACAGTTTTATTTACTGGTTTCTTTGTGAAGCTGAACACAAATGGGATGGAAAATGCCAATTTATTTATAAAATGAGTACTATAAAATATGAGATGTTCTACTATGCATAAGAAAAAAAAAGTGAGTGGTATTGTCAGGTGAGAGAAACTCTGTCATCTGGTATATAGGAGTTTAAAAGAATTCTGTATGAGAGCTTTATGTATTCTTTAAAGGAGAGATTTTTCAAAGGTTTAGTTTTAGTTGTACACTTGAATTTGAGATATTTTCATTGATTACCATGGATAAGGATATTTTGAATCACTACTGTGTTGTGCGTACTCTGGGAATAAAGTTAATGTATTACTGGTTACAGTGGTCGAATATGCTATTTTAATAAAATATTGAAACTTCTACTTTCCAGTTTGTCCTTTCACTGTATGTACTTCTCATTACACGTATATTGTATATTGATTAGAAAATAACAGATAATAATTGTTTCAAAGTTAAAAGCTGCTAAGAGATGGTTTGGAAGGACTGTAGGATGTCTGTTGAAATAGATTAGATAAAAACAGGTCATGATTTATTCCATTTTAAGCATTGGATAATGATGTAGAAGTGTAAGATTTTCTTTAAAACATAGATTACAACTTCAGTCTCCCAATTTGAGGAAATATTTGTATTTTAAGTATTGGATTGCCAGTAAATATTATATAACTTTGATAACACTGTCTGTCATTCTAAAGGAGGTGTCGATACTCGGTTGTTCTCACTTTGCACAGTGACACCCAGGGTTGGGTGCCTTGGAGGAAGGGCCGGCGGAGGCTCTTTTGGAAGATGCTTTGTCTTAGCACCCCTCAGAATTGAAAAGCCCCCTCAGTCAGAATGGGGAGATCTCCTGGAGCGGCTGCGCTTTGTCTCATTCAAGCTTTGCTTCCTGAGCTTTCCCGAGTGTCTTTGGGCCGCTTGACAAAGCGGGAGTTGCTGCCGAGCAGGCTCGGGCCGGGCGCCGCGGGGCTCGCGGGCGGCTCCGCTTCGGGGCTCCCTGGCGCTGCGGGAGCGACGCGGCGCTGCCCTCCTGCCTGCGCCCTGCGACCGCTGCACGAGGCCGAGATTTCCTTTTCCCAACGGAGCAATAGCCACCTGCCTGCACCCTGTGAAACTTCAGCCGCTTGTGTGGGCTCTGCTTTGCCCTTAAAGACTTTTTTGCCATCTGTGATAATTCTCAATAGTCTTTTTGCTTATGAAGGTGCCCGAAAGGTACAGCCTGGTCTGCGTGCTCCAAATGTGCCTCCTCCAACGTGTTGTGACTGACAGAGGCGCAGAGCCTGCCTGGTTAGTGGCTGGATACACCCAGAACAGCTGGATCTTTGTGGGAGCGGTACTTCGTTTTGTGCCTGTAACTATCAGTGTCCCCGTGCAGCTTTTTAACCCTAACCTTTGAACCGTCCCTGTTTGGGGGAAGGTGCTCTTGCTCCTTATCCAAACCACACGGTGCAGTGCTGAAGGATCCAAAGTCCTTCCTTTACAAAGAGTCCAGCAACTAGAGCAGTCACCAAGAAAAGGGGAGTTGGGGGCTTCAGCTGCTGCTTCCAGGACTGTTTTTCATTTAGGCCTCTGTCTTCAGTGCAGAATGCATGAGCTGTACTAGAGCAAGCGTGTTTCTAGAGACTGTTGCACAAAAACCGCATTTTCAAATAACTCTAGGGAGATCTTGAATGTTTGGATACTGAAGTTACAAATTTAAAAGCTTTTTAGATTACTTCACTGCCTGACCTTCGTCATAAAGGGAGAAAATTGGACAGAGGACAAGTGGCTGGTGCTGACATAACCCGTTTGTGAATATGTGGAATCCCCCAATGTGGCCTGTGACTTTCCCTGCACTGCTTTTAGCTTTTGGTTTCATGGTTTCTAGTTCAGTTCCCGTTCTCTTCCTAGCACCTTCCAGAATTAGCTGAGATTGCTGTTGTCCTGTGCCGTTGAAGCTGGTGAGTGGTCTTCAAGCTGGCTCAAAAAGCAGGAATTGTAGGCATTACAAACGGAGTCTTCTGGTGCTTAAAAAGGAAAGTTCTGGGTAATTCAAGTTTTGTCCTGAGCGAAGGCTGATGGGTTGTGCCTTGCAAGCCCTCACGCCGGTGCTCTCTGGTCTGACCTGGCATTACCTCCGTAGGAGGAAGAAGGCACCAAGTTTGCAGGGGACCACACATGAGAAACAGCCAGTCCAGAATAGCCACGTTTAAGGGATGAAAGTGGTGGAATACAGAGGTGGCAGGACTGAAAGCCTGGAAATACAGGATATTGTAGTAAGTGAAGCCAAACCACATCCTGATTTCCATGCCTCAGCACAGTGGATTATTTGTACATTTTCCCAGAAACCTTGGGAGTCGGGATTTGCTGCTGTCCCACAGCTGGGAAGGCAAGACTCGATGCGCCCGTTCAGTCACGCTGACCTGCACCCGAGGGCGCTTGAGCTGGTGGCAACTCCTCATCTTTCAGCAGGGCCTGTGCAGTGCAGCAAAGGTCTGTGGGGAAGCAGCCAACGTGGTGCTGGCAAGTGAAGTAGTGGGAGTAGTTCTCCTTACTAGTAGTAGTAGGAGAGGTGTGGGTTATTGAACCTCGCACAAGGGTCACTTCAGCAGCCTGGAAGTTAGGACAGTGTGAGGTCTGTAGTGGGATGTGCTGGTTTTTGTTTTGCTATGTTTTCCTTCACCCGATGTTTTCTGTTACATGCAGGGCTGCTCAAAAGCTTTAGAAACCATGTTGCTGGTTTGCAGACATGCACAATGGGGCTTGCAGAAATAATTTGGCTTGTTGGTTTTTGGCAAGCTGCATATTCTACTTAAAGCGATAAGATTTCTTTCCTCATTTGTTTCCCAAACCTGTGATGACTCCTACCTGTTTGTTGTTTTGTTTGTAGCTTATTGCATCTGCTTTGGCATTGTCGCGGCTGCAGTATCACAAGTCGGGTGGACTCCTCCCCAAGAAAACAGGTTAACGGAGCCAGCAGCACGCAGCATGGTGTAATGAAAAGGGTAGCTGGGGGATGGTGGGGCCTGTTTTTTCTTTCCTATCAAATCCAGAAGTGAAATTCTGAAAGTGAAGTTGGCTGCAGGTCCTCAAGGCAGGGAAAGCCGCTGCCTCAGCCTGCAGGACTCAGCCTGCAGGAATGGACACAGCTTACAAAGGCCTAGGAGGAGTGGTATTTATTGACAACACTGTTTGTTTGTTTTCTGCCTTATTCAGCAGGTCTAAATTCCCAGTTGTTGTAAATTCTGGGAAACGATGAAAACTATCAGCAGAGTTATAACATTGCCAAATTCTGTTTGCGTTTTTGAGAGGACGCAAAATGGAAGTACTCTTCCAGGAACCGAGGGTTTTCAACTGTGTGAGAGCATGTACTTGAATCAGGATAAATGGCTACTCCATATTTGGAATAAACCGCTTTCTACCCTAGGAAATGCACCAGTTTAAACCAATTTAACTGGCAGGGCAGCTTGTAAGTGTGAGCACTCCAAAGCTGAGAAGGAAGCAGTTTTCACAACACATTAGATGAGTGCATGTTTTCGTGTGCAGAAGAAGAGTGAGTAGCACGTTTGTTCCTTCTGGCTCTCCCTCCCTGGAAACCTTCCTGCAGGGAGATGGATAGTGCTGGGCTGCCTCTGCTGGACACCAGTCCATCACACAACAGGGGCTGTAAAAGAGATTAGGAAATATATTCGATTATGAAAGAAGTAGGAGAAGTGTCAAGACTGGTGTTACCGAAGTCCAAGCTTTGGAAACTTCTTGTAAACTTTAAATTACAGGCAGCTAAAGCCTCCCTGCTGCGGCTCTTCGCAGCTTGTGGTACATCGTTCATCTCTGTCATCGCGACACACTCCCCAAACCATGGGACTAACCAGCCTTCTTCACCAGCACCCTGCAGCCCTCTGCCTCTCCCAGGGGTACGGAGTCACTTGGTTGTTTTAATCCCCATTTCAAGCCAGACTGCGAGGACGCAGCGGGGGTCTCGCAGAAGCCAGCGTGTCCCTCAGCGCGGTGGGCGCTCCGTGTCGCGGGTCCCTGCTGTGGAGCCTTGCCCCGGAGCAGCCGCTCCTCCTGCAGGCTTCGGAGGCGGCCGCTTCAGGGAACATCCCGCGGGCGTCCGTCTCCTGCCCCCCAGGAACTGCGCGAGTGCCACGACAGGTCGTCTGTGAAGCCGAGGGCAGCAGTGCATGGAAACGGCCAGAGCAACAAGGCAGCTTTTCAGCTGGGAGGATCTCCCCCCCATCGAGTAATTGGATATTTTTGATACAAATCTGAATGAGCAAGCACATCTGAAATATATTGGCTTATATGATATATATGCCAAACTGGATGATATAATGGAATTGGGCAATTAATTGTAGGAAAGCAAATGAAAAAGCCCTTTAAAAAATGATTTCCAGTAGTGTGCTGCTTTGAAATGAAACTTGCCAACAAACTCTACCAAATAAATGGAAAAGTCGTCTTTTTTTTATCAAAAAAGCTTTATTTCTATAACACTTTATATATAGTGTACTACTCAATAACCATAAAAAAGTCACACTGCATCTCGCAGTTCCTTTATTCTTACTGTTTTATGTGAATAGCTAGTAGGAAAGCAACAGCACTGACTGAGGGAAGACTCAGCCAAGACCAACACAGCCATATAGATACTAACTATAAGATAAATGGCAGGATAAACGGCATTAGTAATCATCATAGTTGACACCTGCTCCATGCCTGAAGCTATGTGGGTTTCGTGGACCAATTGGTGAATCTTCATCATAGTGGTGCTGGTAGTAGCCACCATAGTATTCGTGGCCCCTCCGGCCCAAGCTTGTCCAATAGGAGATGTCATCTTCAAATTTCTGCAGAAAAAAAGAGAGTACTTGCTTTTCAAACCCGAAACTTTGCAAGAAAATGAAACAGAAAAGGTACAAGTAGTTCTTCCTGCCTGTTTAAGAAATCTGATCCTTTGTGAATTCTAGGGGGTTTCGTGACTTGCACCTACTGTCTCTATGGGCTGTGTCAGGGTTTTGAGGAGACCTAACTGTCCTGAGCCGGTCCCCTCGCCCACAGCTGCCCATGGGAAAGTGCTTAAACAGACAGGGCCTTCAGTGCAACATGCACTGGTGCCCTATGCACTTCTCCTACCTTTGCATTGCTGCACAGTTAAAACATTTCACTGCTTTGTACTAAAAAAGCAAAGCTGTGGTTCTCCAGCGCCCTACCCCCTTCAGTCCTCACGCAAAGTGGGTGCCAGAGGCCTCTGCTCCGAGCCCGGCGTCTCCCCTCTTCTTGAATGGGTGAAAATGAACGCACAGCGCAGCCCGCTAGCTCTAGAAATGTGGTGGGCAGTTCAGCTATGCATCTGTCCGCAACAGCGGCGGAAAAAGAGTGCACAAAGATATCAAACAGCGGCCAAGCCAAAGTCTTTCCATCTGAATGACTCTTTGGAAACATTTTTGGCTGAGACTTGAAAATCAAGTTTTACAAAATACACAATGGGTAAGTATGGCTTACGCCCTTTCTAAAACGTGGCTGAAGCAAACAGTTATTTCATTGTTAAAACTGGGTCTTATTACCCATGAAAATCTACCAAGGGCAGTCATTGTATCCCATAACAGGCTGCATCACATTTTTCTAAAAGGCACCCAGATATTTTCAAGAAGAATGTGTCTTAACTGCATGACATGTGTGTTACCTCTTAGTAACTGCCTACAGCAGCCTTCAGTTTCTGAGGTATAAAATCACTTTTCCTATTTTTCCTATTGTGTGTTTGGTATAGCCAAGTGGTTAAAAAGTAATTTTATCTGCATAATGTCCAGAAGCAACAACAACAACAAAATGCATCCATTAATTCAGTTCAAGCAAATGATTTTTTTAATTACTCCAGCTTTGAAAATGAGTGCATTCATCTTGTAAGCAATCCACACAGTATGAAGGTCTAAAATGCACTCCAGCTTGTCTGTGCCAATTCAATCTCATTAAATATATCATAGGGCTGACAAAAGCCAAGAACTGAACATCTCTAACTATTTTTTACCTCTTATTTATGTATAAATAATTTGACACAGAGGAATGAAACTGCATGCATATTTTTCCCTCTGTTTCAGTGACCTACTTTGTAAAGCTTTGTGTGCCGTATGCATATGAGCTGGAATTGTCTTTACAAATTAACTGTTTTAAAAAATGTATCTTTATCATTAGAAGGGAAGTTGCCTGCACATTATTGAACAGTTTTCCTTTCAGATTTTGGAGATGAAGTGTAGCTGCCCGTGCTCGTGACAGGCGCGTGCGCATCTTATGCAGTGTTAGTGCAATTTTACTGAAGCATGTCAGTCAGGCCCAGCTCGGTATGGATTTTAATGTGTGTTTAAAAGCAAAGTGATTAGGTTGAGACTACCAAACTTCTTTCTGAACTGTAATGGACAACACTATGTCTGTTTCTCGAGGTAAACTTAGTTCATAAATCTGGTTACAATTTATTAGTTCTGAGATCACTAGAAGGCAAGAATTTCTTTGAAGCTTTTAATAGCACTCTATTAATAAAATAATGTGGAAATTTCTAACAAATACCAAGTTTATATTTCTGTGCAACATGTACTAATTTAAAACAAAACTGGCATACCAAATTTTTGAACAAATGCAGGCTAGCTTCCCCCTGGGCAGTACTCTTGACTGTTGCGCTCACCTGTGCATTCTGTCCATCTACCCTCAAATCTGCTTATTTGGAACTCCAATAAGTTCTTTAAGACGTTTCATACTCACCGCTTCATCAAAGCCCAAGTACAGGAACTGCTGGTACCACTGCTGCACATCGGGCTGGGTCCTGTCCCACAGCTGGCGCTTCGGGCGTTTCAAGCTGCTTAAGAACTCTTTGGCCTTGTCTTCTCTCACTGACACCTCAGGCTTAATGGCAACAGGGGCTGAAATTAATTCCCCCCAAAAGACATGCCAGGAAATTTTTAATCACCCTGAAATATATTGCACTAAAGACACTTTTCTCATTATGTCATCAACTCTGTGCTTGGCAACATTGTGTGTGTAGCAACCGTAGTAAAAATTGGAATCATCAGTAAAATGTTTTCTCAGCTACCCTTGTTCTCTTGGATTTTTATCAGCTATTTTGATCTCAAAGATACAAGCTAAGTAAGGCATTTAAACAAACAAATCAAAACCGACAGTGCATATACAGCATTATGTAGAGCTTTAACAAGAGACTGGGATTATTGTCTCTGTATGCTGCTGTTACTTGGAATGGGAAATGATAGGTGAAGTTAAAAAAACAAGGATTCTAGAGACACACAGTTTGTTTGAGTGGAGGGAGGTGCACATACAAGGGTATGTATGTATTTCCAAATCTATTGTGTAAATCTGTAGCTCTGAAATAATGAGTACCATTGAGTGCTGCCTGTCTGAAAGTAACAGCCCCTTCTCCATCTGAGGCTGCAGAGCACAGAGCTTGGTGCTTGAACAGAAATGCCTCCCACACCCGCCACCCCGGCACGTGCTACTCATCTTGCCCTGTGCCTGGCAGGTATGGGGAGATCTGCAGCCACCTCCGCAGAGGAGCAAGTTCTTGGCCTCAGCCACAGGGCAGGCTGAGGGGCGGCAGCTCCACATAAGAACTTGGATGTTTTCAGCCTGTCTCTCCATGTGCTGTAGGGCTGCCTGGCCCCAGCCAGCTCCCGTTCCCACCCCCTTCTCTTAGGCAGTGAGCCCTGCATCTCATCTGCACACTGGGCTCTGGGCCATAATCCTTCCTGTGGAGAGAGTAGTCTTCCAAGAAGGAAGTGTGCAGAGGGCCAAGGGGACACAGGGAGCAAGTAACCGCATAACAAGCAACTCCAATTTGCACATTTTCTCTTCTGCATCTCAGATACCAGAATTTCCATAGGTCGTAACTCCTTTGGAAAACCTGTGCCCTTCCAGAGAGTAAGAAATAAGCGTGATGACTGCTACGCACATGCTGGGAAAGGTGTGCAGTGTACCCTGCCACGCGGCAGCCAGATGGGCAGAGCAAAACGCACATGAATGCTGGTTTTGAGCTGCTTGGCTTTAGTGCCGGAGAGGAGGAGGGCTGTTGTGATAAGCACAGCCTCCAGCACTGCAGGTAACCCCTTTGGAATAAGCAGGGTGGCGCCAGCTCCAGAGCTGGCGCTGCACGTGGGGTGATGCACAGAGTGTCTGTACACTGCCACCCACAAACTGCTGTGTGTATGTTTGTACATCCATACGTTTATATATATATATACACACACACACATACACACACGGAGAGCAATATACTATGCTGTAGTTTGTGTACAGCTATATACATATATATATACACACACACACACATATATACATAATGTACACTGCTGCTCTGAATACTGCCTTTGAGCTGGAAATACAATGACAATTGCATTTAAAGTTTTGATCCATAGCAACTGAATTTTTATCAACAGAAGAATACAGGAAAGCAGTTTTCTGTCTCTTTATTTACCTTCTCGTTTTTGAAGCATCAGTTTAAGCTTATTTCCTCTTGAACCATCTAGGCAAGCAAAAATAAAAGGCATACTTTAGCTATCAATTTTATTTAAGAGGAAAGAAGTAACAACAGCAGCCACCATATGAAAAATACAGATGTTTTAACTCCTGAATATCAGGCTGAGACTTGCTCTGAAGCAAGTTTCTATCAACGCCTACCTTAGCACCATACACAGTACTATCTTTCCATACTCTAGCTCAAAGTGTGCTACAGGAAAGTTTTCACCTTTCCAACAGCTTTTCTCCAACTCATCTTGGCAAGGCAGCCTGATACTGGTCTTGTTCACCTCATGCGATTATATTTTTCACGAAAAAAAAAAAGCTGCTGCTGGTGTTAGTATAGCGATACAGTGCCCAGGGTTGCAGACTAATCCCCGAAAACCCTCTGGGGCTGAAGGAGGGGCGCGTTCGCAAGGGGGCATTTTTAAGCTTTTCCTCCCAGTTAGTGTTAAAAAACGCCCGAGCTGTTCTGCTGCTAAAGCACTTTCGCAGAGGGCACTCGGTGCTTTAGTGCGAGGTGAGGCGGGCTGTCCCCGAAGCCGGTCTCGCAGCCAGGCGCCTCGCTCCTCGGGAATGCGTTATTCCCTCAAAAAAAAAGTTTTCGTAAGAGAAAAATAAATAAATAAAAAGCTGCCCGACTTGCACAAGCGGCTCC